>DWLR01001093.1:0-19970 GCA_018246295.1 Papilio alexanor hazarajatica
TATATATATATATATATATATATATACATACACATATATACACATATACATACATATATAATATCTTAATAAATAAAAGTCCAGTGTCCCAATGTATGTTCCCAGTGGACTCTTCACCAACTCAACCGATTTTGATGATAGTTGGCTTTTATGTGTAATTTGGTCCAACTTGAGAGATAGGATAGTTTTTATTTCGATTAATGGCCTCAATTATTTATATATAACAATAAACTGATAATCAAGGTTGATTGTTGTTATTATTCGAAGGTTTCGTACATTTCGAACAGATGGCGCCTCACATTAGATTTTTATCAGAAAACTGTCGGACCGCTTATCATGGACTCCTCATAGATGGCGCTATCGTTGAATTCTAAATTTCTTTTTCATCTACACGTAGTGCAAGTGATTTTTTTTGATCGATATATTACGTGACATCGCTTTTTCCGGATTATTTTTCATTTTCTTTTCATGTGTTGTATGTTATTTTGGATATCTTTGTGTAGAAGTGATGTTAAATAGCTTATAATTTTCCTTAATAATTGGTCTTTTAAATGCAAAAATCAATTCGATTGCTAGTTTCTGTGATAAAGCGTTGGAATAAAATCTTCAGCTTTACTATAAAAGTATAGATAAAAAGATAGATACATGACAGTTTGGTTCTATTTTCTCACAGTAATGTTTGTTCACCAGAGGCCAAACACCAGCGGAAGCTGAGCTGAACTACTTGGAGAACGCCAAGAAGCTGGCCATGTACGGCGTAGACCTGCACCCCGCCAAGGACTCGGAGAATGTGGATATAACCCTCGGGGTCTGCTCCTCCGGACTACTGGTGCATAGGGAGAAGTTAGTACAATCCTAGAGAAAAGACCACTCGTCATTATTTTCAGGTTTAATCCTTTAACAGTGGTAGAGTCCGCAACAATAACATCTGTTGCCACGAATGGCGCTCGACCGGTGAAATACCACGACCTCACAGAAGACAGGCGTGAAGTAGAAGTTTACTGCGTTTCGTCTGAGGAGTGAGGTGCCGGAGTCCTAATTTTATTCCTCTTACCTTTCCCACCCTTTTCTAATAAGGAAAGGATGGGAAGGGAAGGAGGATTTGACGGGGAAGGGGATAGATAGGAGAAGGCAATGTTCATTTTTCTGTCTATTCCCTTCTCTGTCTATTAAAGGTAGGCAATGCATCTGCAACTCGCAAATGCTTCTTACAGATGTCTATGGGTAGCGGTCACTTAAGCGACCGCTTGTTCGTTTGCCACCTTCTTGTATAGAAAAAAATTACATAGTTTTAAATAGAAAACTAGTAAGCGAGCGAACAGATATTACTTAACCACCTATCAATTTCTACATGAATCAGAGTTATTGTTCATATCCATATTGTGTTAGGCGCAAAGTCAGCACATTAGCGTATTCCCGCTAGTAACGGCGTTTTTGTCTTTCTTTTCCTTATTTAATTCTATTACATTTTCCACAAAAAGGCAGATGACGTATAAGTCATTCCTATGTTTTCATTGTTGGGCGTGACGACACTTTTCGTCATGGAAGTTTATCCTAATAATTTTGCATTCATTAGACATGGTGTGTTTAAATTATTTTTTTCTGCATTGAACTTGTTTCATTTATATGATGTTACATGTTATGTTTTGTGGAAATAAATAAAATGATTAAGTTAAAAACTATTTCCCTTTATTACTTGACGTGTGATGATATTTAACAGGTTAAGAAATAAATGTTCAATTTATTTCTCATGTGGTATTTGTCTGTCAGACTACGCATCAACCGGTTCGCGTGGCCGAAGATCTTGAAGATCAGCTACAAGCGGCACAACTTCTACGTGAAGCTGCGGCCCGGCGAGTTCGAGCAGTTCGAGTCGACCGTCGGCTTCAAGCTCGCCAACCACCGCGCCGCCAAGAAGCTGTGGAAGACCTGCGTGGAGCATCACACCTTCTTCAGGTAAACCCACCCTTAAGGTGTCCACTTAAGAGTTCCAAACTTCAAATATCCGTTGTCCTAGCTTAAACAATAAGCCACAAATACATATGATAACTATATAACAGTGGCGTTGCGTCAACCCACACTGTTAATTGCAGCCAAACAAATGGAAGGGATGAGATTAGAAAGTTGATGCCCATAAGACATGGTATTTTACATAAATCATCGATTTATATAGCCGCGGTTAGAACTATAACCGGATTGAGTGGATGTTCGAATCGATCATTGATGTCGCGGTATGATGTGTGCGCGCAGACTGATGAGCCCCGAGCCGGCGCAGCGCGGCGCGCTGTTCCCGCGCCTCGGCTCCCGCTTCCGCTACAGCGGGCGCACGCACTACGAGTCGCGCGCCGCGCCGCCGCAGCGCGCGCCGCCGCACTTCGCGCGCACGCTCTCCTCGCGGAAGCTGTCCTCGCGCAGCATGGACGGTCAGTGCCCGCAGTCATCATATTCTGAACGCGCAAGCATCCGGGCATCCTTAAATTAGCCCAGCTAACCTGCGTAGCCTCACTCATCTTTCTAAACGTTCAATTATAATTATAAACAACAGTATACACAGTATACATACTATGTTTAGCAGCTTAGCGAATTTTATTGTAACATTTTTTTGGTTTTATAAATAAATAAAATAATGTATACGGTGTTCGAGTCAAGCCTTAAACTTTTTAAGCAAGGCGTACATCTGACCCTTTATCACTACTATAAAATTTGAATTCACTCTATCTTGTTATTTACACCCAAAATTACATTTCCGATGAAAACATAAAATAGATGAAAATATAAAGTAGAACGGCTTATACATAACAACACCCACATGCATATATAGAGATTTATGCACAAACACACGGACACACATGCAAACTCGTAAACCATCTAATGTGTGTACGACAAGAATTTTGCTTTAACTCTTATATTTTAACAGTTTTTTTTTTGGGATCGTAATATTTGTCTTTTTTACCATTCCCTTAGTAAAAGCATTAAATATTGTCAGTCCAGAAGGCCGCCAAAAGATACAAATTTAATATTGGATCATCGACTCATTTACACAAGCGACACGTTTACAAGAAATGTGCTCTCAAAATAAACGTATAACGAGACCTACAACATTGTCAATTACAAATATATTTGTGCCATGGTGCTGACTCAACCTGTCATCTACGGGCCACGTTCGAGAACTTAAAGTAATGATGCCCCGTTTTTATTAGGTCACTATAAATACTTTTTCACGCTATAATACCCTGGGTACCGTTAAACTGTTGATATTTCGCATGCTCTAGCTTATCATTTGCAAACAGACATCCACTGATGAACGAATGCTTAGCCCATGAATTGCCACAAACATCGGTCCATAGCCACTAAAATCGTCCATAGCCACTAAATCGTCCATAGCCACACAGGTCAGTCCTTTATCATAGAAATCGGTGCTTACGCTTAAAACTAGGGTTTCCAAGGATTGCCGGATTGTAGTGTATTTTCAACAATTTACCCAAACTCCTATAGTATTTGTCCTATATTCAGGAAAATATATTTTTATATATATAGCAATATTATAATATCATTTGAGCTGTTTGGTCTTTTTAAAACTTTGGGTTACGAATTGCTTCGACACGGATATTTAATAAAGTTGGCTCGGTTAATGAGACAGTAAATAAAAATAATGTGTGACATCATTTTGTCACCAACCACATTAAGCATCGCGTTACGATCGTTTCTTAGCCAAGTGACTTCAAACTGTTATAAAGATATTTTCTGTGTCGTAATTAAACCAAACTTTTTTTCCATCTATCTTGACGTCTTCGTTATTAGTAAATGAATCTATTCCGCTATAACTATTAGAAAGATAATGGTTGGACATCATTAGATAAATTCTAACAATTAGGGAAAGGTAGTTGACTAAAAATTAGCACGATAGATAGATGGGAGACCTCGTGTAGGCAAAGCTGAATCACACCCTGTATCCATTATTATGAAATTATGTATTAGCTAATCTTTTTTTTTCCTGTTTTTTATGGCAATACAGCGGTTACTTATTTATTTTTGATTGTTAAGTTTATTATCTTTCCTATATAACGAGTTTTATAAGCTAACAATGGTGTACTTATACAGTTTGTAGAAAAGTTTACGTTGTAGTAAGTTATGTTCAAATGCAATTCAACGCTCGCTTTCAAACTTTTATAAATATACTTCCCAACATAAACTTTGAAACATTTTATTTATTGTGTTTCGAAATACACTAGTTTTTCATTTCAACATATCATTATCTTATAAAAGTTTCTGTATCGATTCGGTCTATATTGCGATACGGTCGTTATTACGAGCAACAACAATTGAACACATAAATTGAACTATAACAAAAAAAAAGTACGGCGCATATAGGTTAAAAGGGAATACCTTCGACGGCTGATCAATTAAACTGTATTGCAACACATTCATATACTGTATGCAAAATAGATTTTATTAGTGATTTCCAAGACAGTGGTTCTCAATCTGTGTCTGTTTATATATTTTTTACTCTAATTTAAAAATTATCCCATGTTGGTAGACAGTTTTGAACAACCATTATTTCCATAGCTAGAACCTATACTATAATTCATTTGTCTCGTTTGTTAGATTATTTCACGACTTTTACTTTTTTCACTACAAGAATGTAGCAGGTCTCATGTTATTGCGCACGACTAGTAGATTAAACGATTCGTTACTCTTTTTTTTTATAAAAGACGGTGGCAAACGAGCAAGCGGTCACCTAAGTGATCGTTACTCCTAGACATCTGCAACAAACATTTGCGAGTTGCAGATGCGTTGCCTACCTTTAGTAGACAGAGGAGGGGAGAGATAGAAAATGGACATTTCCTTCCTATCCACCCGCTTCACCGTCAAATCTTCTCTCCCTTCCCATCATTTCCTTGGAAAGGAGAATTCGCAAGGCATTAAATCTTGGATGCCGAAAATTGACATATTGTTAGGTTTAAGAAAAGCCCTAATTGGGTTTAATGAATTTTTAATTATATAAAAAATTATTCTTATTATACGTTTGAAGTCAGGTTTTGTTGTTGAAACATTTAAAATATTATTTTAAACATATTTTACATTACAGCGTAGGTCTCTACCATCATTAGAATTTTAAATAGCTACGAATATACTCGCGGGAGATTTTTGTATGATATCACAACGTAATATGTTTGGAAGGTATAATATGTATATTCTTTTAGCCGCCAAAGTTTGAGTATCAGTGACGAAGTTGTCGATATTCTACGTACAGCTATATGCTGCGTCCAAAATTTTCTTACGATTTGAGTCATATCGGCCGACTGATACAGATGCAGTCTGATAGCTTTATCCGAGAGTGACATCATTTGGCAACAGACGTTTGGCTCGCAAATATAAGTTCAAATGATGTCATTGATCATTCATTGTTATTGTTTTCCCACTAAGGTGACCTAATGTCTCTTAATTTAAAGATAATTTGTTTAACTATCTTATGATAAATCATGTATCCATTTCTTTTTCTAGTTTTATGCGATACAAACAATTTTTTTTGCCCCTTAATGTTATTAAATATAATGAAATATTATAAAAATTGACATAATTTTTTTAACCGAAATTAAATAAAATTTCTTTCACATTTTTTATTGAAAATTTAAAATTATAATGTTATAACATAAAATATTGGATAAAACAATAACCAGTTTCTGGAAAATACCACGTAATCGATCCGACTCAACAGATTTGGGGATATCATTTAGTAAACGAAATATTTAATATTTTAAATACATTATTATTTACGACATAAATATTACATACTGTCCGTATAGAAATCGTAAGCTTTTAAAACCTAGCAAATCTAATTAAAACCGTCGTTAAAGTCGCCTATCCTTAGATCGTACTATTATCGTATACAATTATTTATATCGACACACATCTCGCATAATATCGTCCATTCATGCTTTCTAATGAAGTAGACGATATAAATACGCGCTGAACTAACGCACAGACGTAATCATTACATGTATATAGTTGCTACTGGCCAGTAGCTCGCCTAGACTCAACTCAGTATCATCCAGGGGTCGCGCAGACTTGCCTCTTGTCTTCTCGCTTTGTTGTTACCGTTCTGTGATGGTGTTTAATGACTGTTGGAATCCTTCTTGCACTTGTTAGTAAATGTCTTTATATAATTTTAACCGATATAATTTTTTTTTGGTTTTGTATTTTTGTAGCATTTAAGTGTGTAGGATGTTTTATTTAGTGTATTTTTGTTTGTGTATTGATGATATTTATCAGTGAATGTTGGTTTAAATACGAGTGTTATTTCCGGATAGAACAGTTCGATATCTATATCTGAAATGTAATGTAATTGAGCTTTTTAAGGTAAAATTTTATATATATAGTTATCCCTCATGCAATATCTTGATTTTGTCGTCGCTTAGGTAGAGGTAATTTGAGTACAAAACAAAATTGAATGCTTCAGTGATAGACATAAAAACGATGTCACGGACTAAGAAATTTCCATGAAAGTGTCACTTGAAAATTATAAAGAATATTATGTTGCTTAAATTACAGAGGAAAGCAACTATATTACATTATAGTGTAGTTAAATTATATACTTATAATTAATAATAATTCAATAAAATATTTATTTATTAGCTCCAGAAACAATTTGTTCCATGAAACAAAAGTATTGATGTACCATTATACACACCGCCATGCATTTTTGGAGACTGAGTGAACATTAGTGTCTGTGCCAGTTTTCACTGTGTTACAGACCCCGGCGCTTCCTCTTACAATTCATTTGACTACAGTAATTCTAGTATCATCTTAGTTTTATATAAATTAAAATTACAAAAGATTTAAATATGTAACATTAAGTTAACAAGTCGAATTAGTTAGCGATACTAGAAATAGAAAGTCTAATAACTTCTTCCTATCCCTATGGTCGATAAGCTTGAATATTATTTTACGACCCCTTTTAATATCAGTACGATACGTTATTATTATTGTGCGTTAGTCATGTTTCGTATAAGACGAAATATCGTCTGCCTCGTCAATTAGCATTGAAAAATGATTCATGATTTAATATCTAGTAGACATATTACAGAGCCTGTTATGATCTGCATCGCAATATGAAGTATTGGAGAACCTCACGGTTAAGGTCAAATCCGGACTCTATTTTTTTTTTTTTTTTTAAAGAAATGAGGAAATTAAATTATTCTTTGATTTATAACGAACAAACGACCGTTTAATAATAACCGCGTTTGTTTTAACAGGCGATGTGATCGAAAGATAGCACGCATTAGTTTAGAAGTCTCCTAATCTCTAAAATTTTTTGTTTCGTTATTTGCGATTATTCACAAAATTAGTTTCCTTACATCTCAAAAGAGTTCGTTCTTCAAATTTGTAATGCAGTAAAGAGATAAACATCAGATTTCCCGTGATGCGAAATGTAAACAGAGATTTGTATACAGTGCTGAATATTTAGAGGCAGTAATTACGAGTAAATGTAAACATTATATTTTGTCTGTCTGCCGAGCTGACCAAATAGCGACCCACTTAATAATAGCCAATTACGTTAATTGAATCGTTATGATGTTATTTGAAATAACACTTTAAATAGCTATTTCTTTTATTTATCATATAATCTCGTAAATGGCTAACCAGAGTGCAATACAATATGTCTTATGTGCACTTGTAAAATTCATTCATTCATTTGCTTCTTCGGATTACTATTGGGGTGCAGTCACGCGAGCTTATTTAATTTGGAATGAAATATTAATTAATTAGATTATTGACACTAAGACTTCATGCTCTAGACAATATTCTTATTACAAATATCTAGGCATTCTCGATATCGTATCTGTGACGTAACCGCTCCCACTCACTACACCACAAACCGCAGCTATGAAATGTTACTACGGCTGACTCAGACACGGCTCATGCGAATGATTACATTAGACACACGAAAATATTACACGTTAAAGTATTTCCTTCTGTAACTCTGTTATCTTTCAATCTCGAATTTTATCTCACCCATGTCAACATTTATTACATATTTTGCCCCACCTACAGAAGGGTGTATGTACGGAGGGGTAATGTGTATGAACGTTCCATTGTGACACCCCCCCTCTCTCATTGTATAAATGGTTTTACCGATTTTTTTTTAATTAACCCTCCCTGCTCGATCATTGATCGCGATTTCTATTTCTCTATCCAAGTATTGTTAAGAGAGGTGTGCTAGGACTTACCAAATGGAAATCCGTAATCTGTGCTTACCTTTTATTTCTATTTTTGTATCACGTGAGGGTTTCCTTTTTTCTTTTTGTATTCGTGATGTTTTCTTGTGACAGCTTTGGCGGCCGGCGACAAGGATGAATCTATGCCGCCTGACGCCGCCAAGCGGCACACCATGCCGCCGCAGCCTGCCCCCAGACCCACCATTAAGGACAAGGTACGCGCATTTATAACACGTATGCTTATCACACCTGTCACGATAAGATAGACCCGTTTTCACAGTTAGAAGGACAAAGTAATTTCCGTGCGATATAAAAAGTGTTTTTAGAACTTGAATACATTTGATTATTCCAAAAATCAATTGATAATTAAATTTAGTATTCACAAACAACTCCTTTAACGCCCTGACTTTAAATGAACAAATGAAGAAAATAGCTAATGCTACTCGCCTATAGAAAAGCTTTCTGTCATCGATTTTTTGAAATCGGTTTAGTAGTTTTTGAGTTTATCCGAATCAAATAATAAATCTTATCTCTTCATAACATTGCATAACCATAAAATTTACTAGGTAAAATTACAAATTGAAGACAAAAGTCAGTCGATATCACATAGTCAAAGTATCTTTTTTATTCAGTTTTGTTATATCTATCTATAGATGCTGTCAAATCGGGTCTATTTTTTTAGATAGGACATTAGTCTTGTAGTATTTAAAAATGTGTAGTTTTCAATTGTACCAAATCTTTGTAACCGTAGATATATATTTTTAACAATATTTAAAGAACATAAATATTATTTTGTGTTTTAAATCTCATTTTCTTTCATTTACACTGACATTTGTAATTTAATTATCTAAATATATATCAATAGTAAGAACAAGCAATGTACTACGATAAATTTAAGAATGTATAAACACCATCTGTATAACTTGTTCATTTTAGCATATTATTGAATTTATGGTTTTCATAAACGAACTTTACAGAATCGTCTCGATTGTGAAATTGACTATATGATATAGTCATCTTTCAAAATATCTTTAAAGATGCATTAAAATTATGATTGGTTGTACAACAAAAATTCTCATGCAAAAATGAACAGGCTGACAGAACAGGTGCAGGTAATCATTAAAATCATTAAAACATGTTTAGCTTCGAACGAGTGCACGCGATGACGTCATTTGTTCATTATGTATGATGCTTGCTATGTCGTCTGGATCACACCGCCTATAAATGGTCCTTGGCCATTTGTAAATAAAAACGAAATTCTGATATACACAAACTTTCGCAGCCTTCGACGATATTCCTGGATTGTCTGTAATTTTATCATACACAATACCCCATTGTGTCGAAAATTATTGACAATTGCAAATGTTTATTAGAGCGCATTCTAAATATCCTGTTTCGGTTTGAATTAAACTGCCAACACTATTCATTTTTATTGTCAGACTTGCGTTAGACCTCTACAACATCTTACGTATTAGCTACGTACCTCTCGTTCTCTGTTGGATTGTTTGCGATTGGCAGTAGACGTCTAATGATGTCGATATCGAAATCGTAACAACAATCTGAGATAGGTAAGGAATATGAACTATAAATACTGCACCGAATGATATATTGATAGATGTACGAATTTGTTAGATTTGCCTTACAGTGGGGGGTATAAAAATAGTGTATACTAATATAAAATACTCGGTGTTGTGATCCATTCGGCCCTAACCCTTGTGCTCACCGCATGCTGCCCGGATCAGCTGCGCCGCCGCTCGGGAGGCACGGCCAGCGCGTCCTCCGCCAGCTCACTGGAGGGGGAGTACCTCGCCGAGCGCCTCGAAAAGGTGCTCAATCATGTTACAGAGTAGACATATTGCAAACATTTGAGGCAGTCGTGTTCCTAGGGAAATGAAAATTTGGTGTGTTGTTAGTTACTCTGTGCACAAATTTCGGCATCTTGCAGAGACGGATCTGGGTTTCATAGTATTGATAGCTACTCTATGCACAGATTTTAGATAGTCTTAGAGTAGACAGATTGCAGGTTCCTGAGATAGTAGCATCATTAGGATACTGGGAATTGTGAATGTTATTATATTGTGCACAATTTTGCGGTAGTAGGGAATTGCGTCACTGCGAAATTGGGGATTGGATGTGTTGTATTGAATGTGCTGTGACCCTAATGTTACAGAGTAAATAGACTGCAAAGAATTGAAAGAGTTTGCATCAGTACGAAACTGGATATTGAGTGTTGTTAGTTACTCTGTGCCCAGGTTTCGGCAGTTTACAAAGAACGTTTTCTATTCTGTGTATGAGTATTAGTTTGAAATTTTTGTGTGAGTAGAAAATATCCTTGGTGTATTTATTGCTATCTTAGCCTTTCGAGAAATTGCACATTATTTCGAGTACTGGAGTGTTTAGGCCTTTTCTGCAAGAATTGATTTATCGATATTTAAAATTAAACCTACATTTTATATACGAGTTCGTATTCTTCGTTTGTTTCTATCGCCTTGATATTTGAACCAAATACATTAATAACGCTTGGTTTAAGAAGAAAACTTATTTCAATTACGATATACCGACACCTTATCTATTGTCAATGTTTTAAAAATAATACAGGAAATATGAATAGTGCATGTGATCATGACATGCTACTCGTACCAGTTGCATTAACTTAGAATATTTCCATTATAAACAATTTGATTGAAGTAAGTTGTAAAGTAGAATATGTTAGAGCTTAGATAGATCCTTTACTTTTGGCTGAGGCATGGGAAATGCATTGTTTCAATAATGCACATAGAATATCGATCTCGAAATTTTGTTTGAATGCACTATTGGATGGACAGTCAACTTGTTATTTCGTAGTTTGTATTTTTCCAAATTATTGACACCATTAACTCTTTAATCTTAAATGTCTTTGATGACGTATTGTTAAAACATAATTTAAAATATTCTAAAAATTCAAAAAAAAGAAATGTATTATTTATTATAACGTTTAATGGTATTGATAACACCTCAGCACTTTCATATTTAACAAAGTGTTTGAAGTTTTTGTTAACTCTTATTAATTTTAGATTGTTGATCGAAACCTTGGAACATTCCAGAAACCGCCGCCGGGAGCAGTGAAAGTGATGCCGACAGCGCCTCCGGATAAGATGGAAGATAAGAAGTTAGCACAGAGAAAACCTGCTGAAAACGGTGAGTTGATTGATGATATCCAAAAACATGGCGTAAATGACGTAGATGAAAGGTTGACTAGTTCTAGCGAGTGCCTGATAATAATTAGTTGCCGTTTGTTTAATATTTAATATTTATTTTCAGGAACTGATGCAACCAGCGACCCTGGTGTCACAAATAACGTAGAAACTCCTAAGAGATCTAAGGTAAGTGATATAAATAACTTCCTCTTTCACATTTAAAACTTTATGTTAAAAGTTTTGTCCGAAGCAACAAGCGGAATGGTAGATGAGATCGAAAGTTTTTTGTTCACTAAGTACTTTGGTGTGACGTCTCGAACTGTAGATTTTTTTGTATTATACAATGTCTGTAAATATAAATGTTAGATGCGCAATTAGAGCAAGCATGCATTGACAGTACTGTATTTTTGTTCTTTCACACTTTATCTTAAGATATGAGTTAATAAATTCTGTGTAAAATTGAATTTTTATATTTTACTGTTATAATTTTTATTTATTTTACGTACTTTGTTTTTTACCCCTCCCATCCTTTCTTTACCACCTGTTAACAGGCGGGAGGCTTTGGACTTTTCGGCAGCAGGAAAGAGAAATCACCGAAAGAAGAGAAACCACCGAAAGATAAATCGCCAAAATCTAAAGATAAATCACCAAAAGACAAAGATAAGAAATTGAAAGATCCTAAAGGGAAAGTCGCCGTACTTGATACTTCTGCCGATAACTCCAATCTGGACAGTTCAGTAGAAAAGAGCCCAGCGAAAGACAGTAAACCGAGCTTTACCAAGCCTTACGAATATACCGACACAGAAAAAAGTCCAACTCGTACTAAACCGTTCATACAGGGTGCGTTCAGTTACGAAAAGGAGCCTATTTCTGACGAAAAGCAGAGAAGCCTCGACGAAAGTCAGAGTCCGACTACTAGAAAAGCAGGACTCGCTTTTAACTATGCTCCTGGCGAAGAAACGAATGTAGCAGAGAGTGCACAAAAACGAAAAACGCCCGAAGATCTCAATAAATTAAAAACACCTGGTATTGATTACGTTCAGTCAGCAGCCCTGAAAGAACAAGCAAAAGGACCCAAATATCTCATTGATCCTACCTTAGCATTACTAGAATCTGAGAGAGCTCATCATGAAATACCAGTTGCTGCACCAGTACCGATTACGAAAAAAGAAAATGAAATACAAGTCGTCATTATTACAGCCCGATATAACCCCAAGACTAAAAAATTAGATGACGCCAATGGAACGGTCCTCATTAACAAAGGTACATTAAATAAAACTAACGGAAAGATACAGACAGATACGGAGCTTATTAACACAAAGTCTGGTCAAGTAAACTACACTGACTTTAAGACGGGTAAACAAGAAGTCAAAAATGGTCATGTGGATTCTAAATCAGGCCACATTTTATTTACGTCGGGTGTCATCGATCCTAAAACAGGAAAAATAGACTCTACTTTGGCACAGCAATATTGTTTTGTGGAGAGGTCCAAAGATAATGTAGGTGCTAAACCCGGCAGAGAAGTAGATTTAGTTGTTATAACCAGTAAATATGACGGTAAGCATAAAAAGCTTGACCCATCACATGGGCACGTGGATGTTTCCAAAGCTATTGTTGCACCCGATGGTACAGTTCATTCTAACTACGGGCTAATCGATCCCAGAACGGGTAAAATAGATTATGTTGATCCTAAAACAGGTAAACAAGATCCTAAACAGGCCTATGTAGATCAAAAGACAGGTAATCTATTAGTGACTACTGGTGTCAACGATCCCAAGTCAGGAAAAGTGGACTCATCACTTGGACAACAGTTTAGTATTGTCGAGAAGGACGCAACAAAGGCTAATAGAGAAGTTAGATTGGTTGTGATAACAAGCAAACATGATTCAAAAACAAAGAAGTTAGATCCGACGTTTGCTCACGTCGACTCGATAAAAGGTGTATTGAGCGGATCTGATGGAAAAATTTACTCAGAATATGGTATTATAGATCCAAGAACAGGTGAAATCCAAGTCACTGATTCAAAAACTGGTAAGCAAGAAATGAAACAGGCCTCAGTGGATCCAAAAACTGGTAACATTCTTCTTCTCTCTGGAGTTATTGATCCTCGAACTGGTCAATTAGATACTACATTAGGACAACAGTACAGTATTGTCGATAAGCCCATTTCCACATTTGCTTCTGTTCCTGGAAAAGATGTTCAAGTTGTTGCGATAACTAGCAAATATGACACGAAAAATAAGAAATTAGATACACCCAACGGATTCGTTGAAATATCTCAAGGTATTATAAGTGACAAAGACAGCAAAGTTCATTCGAATTTCGGTATTTTGGACCCTAACACTGGAAAGATTCATTTTACGGATCCCAAGACTGGAAAACGCGACTCAAAACAAGCTATGATAGATCCGAAAACAGGTAGTTTTGTTGTAACTTCTGGAGTAATTGATCCAAAAACGGGCAAAGTTGATTCGTCACTTGCTCAACAGATAAGTATTGTCGATAAAGATGCGAGAAAAGGAGTATCAGAGAGACGAGTGAATTTAGTTGTTGTAACTGCCAAGTACGACCCTAAGCTGAAAAAGTTAGACCTTTGTACTTCCCATGTAGATACATATCCCGGTACCATGGATAACGATGATAAGGTTCATACAGAATTTGGCGTGATTGAACCTAGCATAGGACAAATTACTGTGACTGATCCAGTAACGGGTAAATCTGAAATAAAGAAAGCAGCCGTCGATACAAAGACCGGTAACTTATTGTTGACTGCAGGAGTCGTTGACCCCAAAACTGGTAAAGTCGATAACACTCTAGGACAGCAGTTTAGTATCGTTAGTACACCTAAGGATACATTCACTGTTGTACCGGGTAAGGAAGTACAGCTAGTAGTTATAACGAGTAAATATGACCCTAAAAACAAAAGATTGGATAACCCTAACGGGCATGTCGATACTTCTAGAGCTATAATTTCTTCAGATGGAAGAGTTCATTCCAATTTCGGTATTCTAGATCCAAAAACAGGCAAAGTTGAACATTTTGATACGGTAACAGGGAGACAAGAGATTAAACAAACCACTGCTGATCCGAAGACAGGATATTTTATTCTTGCGACTGGTGTCGAAGACCCTAAAACTGGTAAGCCAGATTCCTCTCTTGCCCAACAGTGGTCTATAGTAGATAAAGATGCTCTTAGAGGTGGCCCCGAGAAACATGTGAATTTAGTAATAGTCACGTCTAAATATGACCCTAAAACTAAGAAAATGGACCTTACGAATGCTCATATTGATTCAGTTCCTGGAGTTATAAAAGATGATGGCAAAGTTTACACAGAATTTGGCACGATAGAGCCTAGTACAGGAAAGATTACCATTTTTGACTTAACAACAGGTAAACAAGAATTAAAAACTGCAGCTGTAGATGAGAAAACTGGAAATATGTTGTTGACATCGGGTGTTGTTGACCCTCACACAGGACAAGTTAATACAAGCTTAGCACAACAATTGTCTATTGTACATAAAGATGTTGGCAAGATTCCCGCAGTGCCAGGCCGAGAAACACAACTTGTAATCATCACAAATAAATATGAGCCCAAGACTAAAAGATTGGATAATCCTAACGGTCATATACAAGCTTTACCTGCTGTTATCACAAATGACGGTAAAATACACGCAAATAATACTTTGTTGGATACCAAAACGGGTAAAATTGAACAAATAGATCCTAAAACTGGTAAGCCTGTAGTATCACAAGCTATTGTTGATGATAAAACGGGTCATCTTATTCTTTGTTCTGGAGTTGTAGACCCTAAGACAGGAAAGTCTGATTCTTCCCTTGGACAGCAATGGTGTGTAGTAGATAAGGATGTGTCCAAACATGTTCCTGGACGATATGTCAATTTAGTTATAATAACATCAAAATATGACCTTAAAAATAAAAAATTGGACCTTTCTAATCCACATGTAGATACAATTTCGGGTACAGTTGGTGCTGATGATAAAATTTATACCGATATTGGTGTTATAGATCCTGTTACAGGACAAGTGACATTCATTGATCCTATTACTAAGAAACAAGATGTTAAGAAAGCAAATGTAGATTCTAAAACTGGAAACTTATTGTTAACATCAGGTATTGTAGACCCACATACGGGTCATGTAGACCCTAATCTAGGCCAGCAATTAAGTATTGTCGAAAAATCAAAGGATGTGTTTGCCCCTGTGCCTGGCAGAGAAGTACAATTAGTTGTGATTACTAGCAAGTATGATTCGAAAAATAAAAAGTTAGATAACTCTAACGGTCATGTCGAATCTTTGCGGGGAATAATAGCTGCAGATGGCCTAGTTCATTTTAACCAAGGAGTTCTTGATCCAAAGACAGGTAGAATTGAACACGTTGATCCGAAAACGGGTAAAACTGAAGTAAAACAAGCTGTGGTCGATCCTAAAACTGGTCATTTGGTTCTAGCTTCTGGAGTTATAGATCCAAAGACAGGAAAAACCGATTCAACACTTGCGCAACAACTAAGTGTTGTCGACAAAGATGTTAAACCTGTACAACGAGAAATACATCTGGTAATAATTACCACTAGGTATGACTCAAGAACTAAGAAAATCGATCCGAATCAAGGATATGTTGATACTGTAAGCGCGACACTTGCTCCCGATGGTAAAATTACTACAGAACTTGGCACAATTGATACCGCTACGGGTGAAATAACTTTAATTGACCCCGTAACAGGTAAAAAGGAAGTTAAGAAAGCTACTGTTGATCCATCGACTGGACACATGCTAGTAGCGAGTCAAGTAGTCGATCCCAGGACTGGAAAAGTTGACCCGACATTAGTGCAGCAATATAGTATTGTTAGCAAAAAAGTCGTGCCACATACTAAGCCTGTTTCTAGAGGAGAAATACGACTTGTCATTATTACTGGAAAATATGACCCAAGAACCAAATCCGTTGATGCAGGGGCGGGAACAGTTGAAGCTTCCAAAGGCTACGTTAGTGCTGAAGATGGGAAAATTCATACAGATTTTGGCATCATTGATCCGAGATCAGGACAAATATTCTTTAAAGACCCCATTACAGGTAAACAAGAATTAAAACAAGCAGAAATAGATCCACAGACTGGAAACTTTGTAGTGACAACCTCAATATTAGACCCCGCCACTGGTAAACTAGAACCCTCTTACGCTCAACAACTTACAATTGTCGACAAGCAGAATGTATTGTCAAAAGCGGCATCCCCAACGCAAAGAGTTAGCGTCTCGCCTGCTAAGCAGACTGTATCACCTATAAAGATCCCCACTCAGACGCCTATTCAGACACCGCTAAAATCGCCAGTAAGATCTTCTTCACCTGTCATTAGTAGTCAAACGCAAAAAGCTTCGCCTGTAACATCAGTGACACCAGTTAAGAAAACATCGCCAGTTAAACCTACAGGTGCACCTCCGGCTCCACCCAAGAGAAAGATAGTAAAGATTATGGTTATATTTACTAGAGTTGATCCTAAAACTAGGAAACCGGACTTGAGTACTGCGGAAGTGGAGCATATAACTGGCATCTTAGATCCCAATGGTCAGATTGAGACCAAATATGGAGTACTGGATTCTAATACTGGTAATTTAGTCGTAAGCGATACTAGCGGCCAACGAAAAACAAAAGACGGCGTTGTGTTCCCCGAGACTGGACAAATATTCATTCCGTCTGGCGCAGTCGATCCTAAGACTGGTAAACCTGATCCAACCTTAGGAATGATATTGAGCGTCGCCAAGCAAGATGATCCTCTTGTGGAAATAACTACAATAACAGGCCCGATAGATCCAAGGACTGGTAAAGTTGATATTGAAAACGGATCAATAGAGCATACTAAAGGGAAAGTTGACGCTGAAACTGGCCATATTTCAACTAAATATGGTGTCATAGATCCCTCTAATGGTGTTATCTTCGTGACAGACACTTCAGGGGCTCAGGATACAAAACCGGTTGATATTGACGAAAACAATGGTCAAATTACGATTACCGGTGTAGCCGATCCTAAAACTGGAAGGCCCGATCCAAAACTAGGTCAAGTGTTAGTTGTTGGTACACACATCGATCCTGTAGTTGAAGTTACTACATTTGTTGGTAAGGTCGATTCAAAGAAAGGAATAATAGAACCAAAACATTCTGTAATCGAAAGCTCGACGGGGCAATTGAATCCAGACAATAATAAGATTGACACGAAATATGGCCAGATCGATTTACTGAAAGGTACCGTAACATACAATGATCCTAAGACTGGTAAATTCGAAAGCAAAGAATTGAACATTGACCCGGTCACCGGACAGTTTCTTCTGAGAAGTGGACAGATCAATCCCAAATCTGGCAAACCGGATAAAGATATTGGACGCTTAATTTGTTTACGAATAATTCGTAACAAAGTTGATCCTGTTTCTGGCAAACAAATCGTATCCAACGACCCGAGAAACGTCAAAGTCGATCCTAAAACTAACCAGATCTGGATCGCTGGTCCGAAAGATCCACAGACTGGGGAAGTTCTGTACACGGCCGGTCAAATCGACCCTGTCACAGGTTACATCATCACCATCTATGGCCGTCTCGACCCCAAGACTGGAACCATTATCAAAACGACCGAAATCGATAAAACTCTTATTAAAGTCGACCCGGTTAACGGACAAATTTACACGGCCACCGGTGAAGTGGATGAAGATAATCAACCTCTCTACTCCGCCTCACAAGTCGACCCGGGGACCGGTGAAATATACACCAAGTTGGGTAAGATCGATCCGAGAACCGGCAGGCTGATCATTGTCAAAATTTATGTCATCACACAGAAAGATGAGAAGGGTCGCGTTAAAGAAGTTGATCCTCGAGAATGCACAATAGATGAAACGACCGGCAGAATAATAACAACTAAGACTGTCTATCTCTACCAAATTATCGATCCGATAACAGGAGAAACTATTGACGTAGACCCAGACGATCCAAGGCTCAAAGGCGCTCGTACCACCGTTACGCAAACGATGACGTTATCCGGCAAAATAGATCCTATAACGGGCAGGATAAAGACTGAGTACGGCGACATCGACCCCGACACCGGCGACATCGACCCAAGCACGGCGGTCCGGGACCCCGTTACTGGCCAGCTCATCCTGCACTACTCACAGATCGACCCATCACACTTCGAAGACAAGAGCGGTAACTACACCATCGAAAAGGAAACACAGGATCTACCCGCCAACATCGACATTCAAACCGTGAACACGCACAAATTCAGCACGTTCGGCAAGGATGAGAGCCCGGCGCGTGGCGACGAGCCTAGGACCTTCACCGAGTATACTACGAGCGAGCACATCCGGCACCAAGGATTCGTATCATCCAGCACCCCCCTATCCTCAAAGATCCCGGTTTCGCAGCGGTCGAAAAAGACCCCCACGCCGCCCGTGGTTGTCAAGACCACCACCAAGCAGCTGCTTACCAAGAACGAGGAGGGCGTCACACACAACGTCGAGCAGGAGGTGGAGAACCTCGGCACAGGCGAGGTCACATTCTCCACGCACACCAACAAGGTTCGTTCCATTCAGTACATTCCGGTAACAGCCTACTTAATAATACTACCTTTTTTTTTAAATGTTGTTTTAACTTTTTTTTGTTCATTCATTGAGTGACCTAATTTTTTTTATTTCATTGTCAAAGCTAACGTAGTTTTTTGTCGTTTGCTAGTCACACGTGTATATAGTAAAAGCATGCTAGTTTAACCTCCAAAATGTAGGCGGAAAGCCTAGAGCCCGAGGGGAAGAGTCCGTACGTGACGGCGCGGGCAGTCACCACGCGGACTGCGACGACTCACCACGATCTCGACACGAAAGCGAAGACGCAGCAGATGGAGGAGAAGACTGTGGCGCACACACTCACTTCCTCTGCCACGAGGCATGAGCAGCGTGTGCTGACGCAGCAGGTCAAAACCATGGTGACCACCGGTGATCAGGTAACATCACTGCCATCCATCACGCACGTCATTACTTCTGTTATTATTTCCTTTGCATCGCGCTGGGTCTCATCGAATGGCATGTACAGATGCGACAAACTTTTTGAACATTGTGGCTATGTATGCTTATGAATATATGAAAGGAGACCTAAAATTCGATTCTGCGTAGTGAAGGTCATTTGTTCAAGAAGTTTTCTGGAAACTTCACTGCCGCTACGTTGCACTGATTAGTGCTTTCGACGCATGATTGGCGAGCACTGGCCCATACGTTATCATTGGGACAATAAACCAAACTCTTTCATTTGACTTCCTTTGCCTTCATGTTGACTTTAACTTTTCCAATCATGGACAGAAACTACCTTTTTTAATGTTCTCTACCTCTTTGTGATTTTAAGCGCGTCATTATCATGTAACCTGTTTGAATTTGTGTGCATAACAATTTCATCTACCCCGCACGTAGCTGACTAGACGCGGGTCGGCAAGTTCGCTCAGCAGTGGAGACTCGGGCACGCCCATCGACTTCGAGGAGGGTGGGGAGGGCACTTACTACGTCACCGTAAGTACACCGGGAGGGAGCGTTATCTA
>DWLR01001094.1:0-19954 GCA_018246295.1 Papilio alexanor hazarajatica
GAATCCAGGATACATGGAAGAGTAGTACATACTGTGCCGACCCTACGCAAGTGGGAAAAGGGCAGGGAGATGATGATGAATACAAGTCAAAGATTCATTCTTCTGTTTGTACTAGTATGATAAGATTTGAAATTCCGTAATGGTAGAATGAGAGAACATTTTGTATTTAAACTTTCTATGAAATGATAGGTTTAACAGCAACACCACTAAAAACAGAAATACGTGTTCTCCCTTTTAAGTGAGTTCCTAACATTAAAAAGAATAATTATCATTATTGTATATACATACAAATCTAGTCACCCTGACACGTACATTTAGAATAAAAAATTAACAACGAATGAAGGTTTTAAAAATAGGCTACACACGGTCCGTATGATCACAAGGACTTATCATTGTATGGTGCCCCTAACTGGTAAAACTGGCATTGGTATAGACCACGTAAGGACAAAGAAAAGAGGGTCAACACAAAACAACTAATGATACGAAAGTGATAAAAGGTACCTAAGTGCGTCTTCCAAGGCAAGCCCTAAAGTGACCTCGAATTATGAACAATCAATACACAAAATGAAACGGAAAATTAAGGTATGTTTTTCAATAATTTCGTTATTTATAAACACTATCAAATAATAAGTATCAACAAGTTCAGTAAAAATTGTAAATAAAAAATATCTACATCCTCTACGATATAACAATAATGAGTGAAATAGATATGACAACAAATGGTACGTATTGTGATAAAATATTAATTACTGGAACGTTATAAAAACCTATATGGATTCAAAAAGAAGAAAAAAAAAACATTTCAAAATATCTATGTTTATACACTGTTTCAAATCATGCTCACATCGTTTCATTTAGTAAATTCAAAAATATTTGGAACATTTTGCCTTATAACATTTGATATCCATATGTTTAATATTTTTCATATATTTCATTTAATTTTTCTCATATTTTCCACAAAATTACATTCCTGATGTAAATATAAAATGTTATTATGGCTATTACACTATTAAGGCGGCTGCGTTCTATAGTACTTCTTTGTTGACAAAGCTTGGGTCTCGATTTGGAACAGCGTATAGCTATAGTTTAAATCAATTGCTTGATTAAATAATGTTACATAATATTAAACTAACGAAATTCTAAGTATATTTAAAGTTCGCGATTCCTTAGAGTATAAAGCTCTTTATTTACCTAATCATCATTGATAAAGTACAGTCGCCATTCATAAATCCTCAATTTTTGTTGTGGCCTAACAACACCGATATTTCTTCAATACCAAAATTGATTTACGATTGTTACATATTGACGAAATTCAAATAGCTACTTTTATCTTTATACCAATTGATTATGAAGCGAAAATCAAGGAAATAATGCATATTTTCGCTTAAAAATGCAATCGTATCAATTACTATGAAGTTTTAGAACGGCAATGAACATGTAATTGAAAACGACTACCTGAGTGCACCTTCCCAGAATTCAGTAATAGCTAACAAAATAATCCTCTTACACGGAGTTTGCGAGCTTCAAAGATAACGAACAACCAATACAAGGGCTGGAATTTATGAGAATTTCACCAGTAACTCTTAGATTTATACTAGATCTTTCTATGACATAGATTACCTTACATCAATATTCGCAGCCCACAGAAGAATTAAGGATGTGTTGCCAGCATTTACGGAGGAAAAGGAGGGGGAGGGGTAGATAAGAGCTAGGGACTGGAAAGGTAACACCACATATGGATATATTTACATATTTTGATTAATTAAAAAAATAAAGTAAGAAATAATTTTATGAAAGAAATTCCCATCACCCTTAATTTTTTGCATCATAATTTGTGATGTAACAACTGGATGATTAATGAAATATGTATTTGAAGTATCGCGAGGAATGTAATTTTTTATATAAATATATATTTTCAACATATTTTATTTATTTTCAAGATTCATTCAGGAATAATCCTTAAGACTTAGGTCACAACGTGTGTGGTGGTACACAAAGTAACAAATCTTATCAAAACTTTCGTAAAAGTTCGTATTAAATATTTTTAATTGTAACTCACTACTATAACCACCCCTGCTTACTTGAATTATTTCAAGGCATTGCCGAACGATTACCAATTTCATCGGCGCTCGGCGTCACAAAGTCTGCCGAAAGCCAAAGCCTGCCTCTGCCTTCGCCGGAAAGGATTACGCGGACTTTTTTGCAGATTACACGGGACGAGGGTGCCTATTTACCTGCGATCGATGATGGAACATCATCACCTCGCACAAAAACCTATTCTCTCTTCTTATTTACTTATTGTCTGATACGGCTTGCGTATATTTTATAAACACTGTATTTCCTGAACTGACAATTTGTATTAAATTGTTGTATTAAAAATCGAGCTCTAAATGTTTAATCATTTTTGAAATTTTACAATAAAGCTATTCATTTTTTTTTTAGAATGAGGGGGCAAACGAACTGTTCGCCTAACATTAAATGAACCGACGCCCATGTACATCCGCAACACCAAAGGACTGCAGATGCGTTGCTGGCCTTTAAGGAAAGATTACACTCTAATCTTACAGGCCCTTAAGTCTATATTGTTCAAAACAAAGAGTTGAACCAAATGTCAATAATCAAAAACAACGAATCACACACAGTGATTTTATTGTACATATTAAACTGCGCAACAAATATTAGTACAGTATAAACCAACAAAAATAATATTAAAAATATATATATATTTTCACACAAAACGCAGATCCCGACTTTCGATCTCGCAGTTGGTTCTGTTAATACTTGCCTGTATTGATCATAATGAAATGACAAAATATTCGTAGGTACAAATGACAGGGAGACACCAACCAATTACTGCACTCGTGCAGTTGTTTATCAAGCAAGCTTACTCATCTTAGCGTTCAATTCACACCATCATCTCACAAGTGTCAGGAGGTAAGACGTCGGCGTCATTTTTTACTCATTGGTTCAAGACGTGAGAGGACGCGCAACAAACCACTAGCACTGCAGGTTAAAATTTGTATCGATAAACATTACATTTAACTGAATTTATTGTTTCACGAAAAAATCAATTTCAATAAAGTCAATTTCATGCTTTTGGTATGATATTGATTTCAATAACATAATTTTGGTTGAAGAACTAAAAAATTAACTATTCCATTTTCACTCTCGCATTACTATTGCGATTTGAACTTTTATACCAAACGAAAAAATGTACCAATGCTGTTGACATACTACTATTTTTCTAAATCTAACCTGATAATGCTTATTTGACTTTTTGTATAGGTACTGTAAACATTATCAGCTAAAAGATACCCTCTGCGGGACATATAGTCAGAGGGTTGTCAAATATTAATTCTTAAATCACGTGCATCAGTCCATATTGCAGACTTACAATATGTTTAAATCACGTGCATCAGTCCATATTGCAGACTTACAATATCTTTGCAGCTTCTAAAAAGACATTATTTATTGAAACGTACAAACTCTTAAGCTCATCACTTACACGCACAAACAAGACGGTGCCTGTCATTTTGTTGGCTATCGGCCGATGTCGAACGTCGGCTTGCATCAAAGAAGTCGCCCCCACGGCCCGATGCGCCTGTACCCGTGACTCGGCGTTTTGCCCTCCACAGCCTACGGACTGTAGAAATTTTCCTTATGCCTTTGAGTTATTACGATTTAAAATATATCAAAAATATTAAGGGTAAGTTTCAACGTTTGATACACACGTCATCGGATTGAAACGTTCGGATTTTTTCAAATTTAAAGTATGTTTTTTTTTCTAGATCATTAAGATATATTGTCGTTGTAAAGGAATGTTGATGTTATTTACTTTTTGGATAGTCTCATTTAATACTAGTTACACTGATAAAAAATTGATGTTTGATGTTTGACATCATCAGGCAGGCGGCCGGCCGTAAAACTATAGCCAAAACCAGTTGCAGTATGGACTACATTAGAATTCAGGATACATGGAAGAGTAGTACATACTGTGCCGACCCTACGCAAGTGGGAAAAGGGCAGGGAGGTGATGATACTGATAAAAAATATAGTTAAGAAATCTGAAGAATGTATCACTTCGGACTAGGAACATGTTATTACAGAACAGAACAATATTTGCGATAACAGCAACAGTAACTGTGGCAAGAATCGGTTGGCGCGACCGGAAAAGTAGCTCGGTGTTAGGATACTGTGGTGAAATAGAGGTATATGTTTGTCTGAGAGGTATATACGTATTATTTATACTTTTCTTTCTGCGCTTTGGCTGACGCGTAAAGTGAAGTTCTTATTTTCCCCCGTGCCTTCATATTCTTATTTATCCATCCCTGATTACATACGAATGCTAAAGGCTATTGGTGGTCACTTAGTATCAAATGAGACACTTTTTCCTTTGTCTCTTCTTACTGTAAAAAGTATCTACTTAATTACGGTAGGTACGAAATACTTTAGGATAATCATCTATAATTTAATACGGCCTACTTATCTACCTGATCCGCATAACATCCGTTCGGAAATCCTTACACAATAATCGACGACTTCCTACCGTTACTTCTTACATTCTTTGTAACTGATAGTTGAAAAAACTACGTGATCTTTTATTAGTAATCTCTTATATGAAATCCAGGAGCGGGTTAAACTTGAGCGTTAGTTTCCGTTTCTTTGTGCCTGCGATCACAGATTGCTTTACTGGGATTTATTTTGTTCGATTTAAGATTTATCAAATACTAACGTTATTTTTAACCTTATTTTGTAATGGTATAACATTTTATTAAGTACATTTTGTAAAAAAAAGTTATATTTTATGATATTTATATAGTCTTGCGGAAATTCAGGCAACGCACTTAATAAATATTCACGTAAACATTTCTGTTTAATTCGTGATAGGTAGTTAGATCAGAATCTAACGGTTCTGAATATGGAACGAATGCTTTCCTGTCATGTTTAAATTTAAACCAATCATTTTATATTTGTACGAAATTGTACATAATGTTTTTCGGTTTATAAAAGTGCATCGCGATTATATTTTCAATTATTGGTGAAGAATCAAAGAGTTTATAATTAGTTTATGGAAGATAAAGAAATTTGAATGTGATATTTTTTCCATCGTTGCTACCAAATCATCTCGATCCAAATTATTCTAGTTTAAATCGTCGGCCATTTTGTCGCGACCATGGAGCGTGTACACGTGCAAAGTTACGGTGTAGTCTTTCAGCCGGTAACCGAACTCCGCCCCCGGTCTCACGGCTGAAGCGGCAAAAAAACCGGTAATTGTACACCAGTGGGCACGATGTGTGCCAACTGGAGGGAAGGGGGGCTGATATTTACTTACACGTACATAATATATTGTATGTAGTTTTATATGAACAATGAAATGACTTAAACTGGTAATTAATTTAAAAAATCAATTACCACGACTGACTGTACCCCTTCTATAACACTACTGGGAAGAACACGAATCCAATGCCACATCTTCATAATTAGTCAATTCTACAGAATGGAAAAATTGCACATATATATATACATATCCCTGAAAAACCGTATTACTCAGACGATGTAATCAGTAAATAGAAGCAATTTATAAAGTTCAACTTTTGGTTATTTATAGATTATGACAACGAACTTAAATCCATAGCTTTTTTGTCGTCACACTATATACACTAATGCAGTTTTATAATGAAAGTAAATTTGAATACGCATCTTGTTTAAGATTTTTTTTATGGTTCCTAAGGATTTTGTAATTAAAAATTTCCAGGTAACAAAGTTGATATGTGCGTTTGCGGTGGAGTACGCAGTATTTAATCAGGATGTAGATAGGATGGTATTTGAAGGACGTAAGTGTTAAAAACATTAACAATAATAAACCAATTACAAAATCATAAACTCTTTTATAAAGCGGCGGTCGAGTGTTTGCTCCACACATAATTATATAATTCGCTCTCACAAAAGACAGACTGCTGACAAAATGTTCGCCACTATTGATATAACAACAATATAATGCATTTAAAACCTATCCAGTATTGAAGGAGCCGCGAGTCGACATCCAAGTTCACAAAAATGTACGGGAGAAGGGTAAATGAACTAAGCATCACGGTTCTTATTACATAGTTAGAATCATAAAGAGCTATCGTGAATTGTACACTTGTAAACTCGCTTTGTTAAACGGCGCCTGTTATTGTGATCAGATAATACAACTTGTAAGGAATGTTTTTTAGGAATCCACCATTCATAAAATTGTTAGATGCGTCTATAGTGTGGAAAAACCTTAATGTAACCTGTTGCATCTTTGAATAACTGAATGAATTGAATGAGAATTAAAGACGTTATGCTTTGAAGTGAGCCAGTTTGTGACATCCTCTATACAATTGAACTCTGTTTTTAAATGTTGATTCATTGTTGAATGAAATTATATTTTAAAACATTTTTATTTATTGATGTTTTAATATGGTTTTGATAGTAGACCCATATCAAGAACAATTATTGATAATGTTTTAACTAATTGTAATAATGCTATATTTAAAGAAAAACATACATAAAACCTAATCACACTCAAAACGTTCACTCACATCTTTGAGAATGATTATTACCTCATTATAGACAAACATATTAAGGTGAAAAATATATGATATTTTTTTGTTAACCACATACGTACTATCATGACCTATCTGATCTCTCTCTCTCTCACGTAGGTTTATAGCATTTTCATTAATGTATACTTACCATTTCTTCGGCAATTTCAGATTTAACTAGTTACAAAGAATTCTTTGTTTTCTATAACATTAATTTATACTTAACGTAAGTCGAATGCAGACTTACAAATTCACCCCTTTTATTTCGACGATTGATAAATCAGACTTTATTTTTACGTACGTACATTTTTTTATCATGAATAGAAACATTCGAATCGAGGCATTGGAAAACCTTCGATTTTATTACAACAAAGTCGATATCGATAATGTTCGTAACACCCAACCGACTTTAATCTAAGACACTCTTTTACTCTTAGTGCACGCTCACAAAAGCAATGCATATATCAAAACTCCGTATACCCAGTAATCTGATCGTGGCTGTATATGTCACATAGAAGCATATGCTCGCACACAAACAGTATTATGATGGACAACCATCTGTGTACATGTGAGCGGTGATGTTTGTGTATGCGTGCGTCTATATGTATATATGTACGTGTGAGCGGTTGTGTGTGTGCGTGTGCGTGGCGACTGCACAGTGAGGAAGCTGCGCGTGAGATTTCCCCGCACGCAGCTGCGGCGGCCAGGTGCGCGCCGCGCTCCCTTGTCGCGGAACTCATCCCGCCCCGCACCACAACACCCTCTCCCCTCTGTACTGTCGAGCACACACTATAACAAGATTTAATAATTCTTTATATCAAACAGATTTTCACTAGTGTTATGGATAAATATAGGATAAAGAATTTTTATAACGCAAATTACTTTTTTTAATTATATTAAGTTAAGTAAGATTGAAAATATTTTAATTTTTGTAATGGGTAACGTCTTATAAGTTACAGGGTTACACCAAATAACAGTATATTTTACCGTAATTAACGGTAGTTGTAGTTTTAAATATTGTGTGATTTTTTTTTTCAATAAAACGATTTACTATTAAACTTCTATCGCCAATTCACAACTACTACCTGTGATTTTAACCAGGAACACATAAGATTTATTTTATAATCATAATACAATTATTAATTTTCTATAAAGCTACATGTAATCCTACAAATACATAAAGGAACATTATAGAAGTTAGGTAGTTAACTAACTCAAAGTATACTTTTAAGATATTGGACGAGGTTAATTTTTGATTAAGAAAAAAAGAAGAAATAAACTAGGTAATAATTTTGTTAACGACTGTACCTCACTACCCCGTCGAAATCTGTGAATGCTTGCACAAACCCGCTTCCATGACATAAACAGTCCGTCAAGTATTATATTTATTTTGGTGGCTTCACTTCGAAGCAAACGTGGTACTTAATGCGTGCGGCCCCCATGGGTCCCGTCCCCGCGAGTAATTATCCTACATGTTTTTATATCTGATTTTTAGTGAATTATTATTCACAGCTTTGGACACCGCTGTACTGGAATTATTTGAATACCGGCACAGATTATATTAAATGGTTGCCGAATTTTGTTTGTGGTAATGTGCACTATTATGTCTGAGCCAAACTTTTTTTTTTTTTTAATTTGTATCTGATACAGTAGATATCTTTCGACGGATGGTGGTGATGACTCCACCTGCCAAGATTGTGAGATTCAAGGAGTTTTGGGGAGAGATAATAAATGAGCCGATGACTCGTTTTGGTTGCAATAACTTGATTCCTTGTTTATTGAGGTAATATGTTCGGACATGTTGAGGAAACTTTCTGGTCACGAGTGTTTTAAATTATAAGTCATCAGAACACAAAACACTTTAGATATTTCATCGAGACTAAGATGTAAATGGAAAAGGAAACTGAGAATCCCTATTCAAACACGACGATATTTTACTAAATATAGAATTTCTTAAAATATTGAATCGACCTTCAGCTTTTATAAGTATATTTTCGGTTATCAATAAAAAATAAATTCAAAATAAGCTTCCAATTATTTTACCTAAACTAGAGCATATATTGATAAGGATAGACATCAGGTTATTAGATCAAATATCGTCAGGTTATTAGATCAAATATGGCAATGGCCTCCGCAATATGAGCCAAATATTATTTTGCAAACAAAAACCTAAGAAACAAATCTTATTCGTACACGCGCCCCCGAAAATCGAAGCCCCTACATTAAGTAGTAAGTCATATGCTTAGCAACAGAACTACGTATAAGAGTTTCGAAATGTATTGTGACATTAGAGTAATTATTCCAAAACGAAGTACCGCACTGGTTTGCCTAATTCTTTCAACGATTAGGAGCGTGTGAGTCCACTCGACGCCGCCGCACATTTGGCCATTCGGTGACTTTTACACTGAACTGTAACGTAATGAAATTACATACTAAACACTATTTGATAATATAGATATTTCTTCTGATATTCTTAATAGAATACAAATCATATACGCAGTATATATACACTGTGCAAACATATATGTATTACAATATGTTCGCACAGCGCATGTGTTGCTAGTTTTGCTTGCTACCCTTTTGCGTAAAGCGAGTTCTTTCTACTTAAGGATCTTATGCATAAAATAATTCATATAGAAAAACATTGCAATACGTTTTTGTGTATGTGTATGACTTATAGTGTAGTGTAGTTATTACAATACTTCAAATTGAATGAAAATTTACACAAAGAACTCAGTCAAAGTAAGAATTATTGACCTTTTGCATTCGTTGTTTAATCTATTCTAGATTAAAAGATTTATTTGTTGAAGATCTACTCTCCTTCAATAAATTAACATAAGTAATCTGTAGACGTGCGTTGTATATTTACTAAACAATACGACCAAGTGACGATTAGTCGTCGCAGCTAAACGAGAGAGAGCGTAGACCACGGCGACGGCGACGCCTGCGCACGGCAATTTGCCGCATGAGGCGCGACAGGTCACGGCGCCGGGTCACGCCCCGGCCGCGCTCGGCGTCACGCCGCCCGCTTTCCATCACCTCGCGGCACGAAAGCATCTTCTGTAACACGACCGTCAATACCCACTTTCATCCTGCACAAATTACAAATTCTTAATACATTTTTTGTCGTTATCTATATTATATTTGACATAAAGGTGACTCGTAACGGATATACTCTAACTTCGCTTGTTCAATTCACAAATATATAAACTAAAGGTAGATAGATAAACGTACCATAAATATGAGAACATATACATATAAGAGTGTAACAAGCGTTTGTGCAAAAAATTTTACGTTATTTTCTGTACTAGGTTTTTACTACAACTACAAAACTAACAAACGGGCTTAAACTAACTGATGTGTAGGAAATAAGGAGTGGTTAAGCAAAAAACCGAATTATTTAATAGAAAGGAGGTAAAAGGGGAGCCGTGGCATCTCACTCATCTCGTCATCGTGTGACGTCACGTTCTTATTCTAAACAGTCATACATCTTCCCCGTTTGAACCTATTCTGGGTGTTATTTGGAACCTAGGATTTCTTGTCTGTTTACAAGTAATTAGATTAACGTTTAACCGTTCTAACTATAGGAAACATCAATTAAACTCAAAATTAACCTCACTCGCATTACTTAAGCGTTGCTTAAAGTTTTTTACGTGTGTTTTCTAGTTAAAATATTCAAGTGCTCCGATTCTAATTTGAATGGTTAAACCTAAATAAAGTAAGTACATTAAATTGCAATAACGGCATCGCTCGATGACCAACCTAGTAATTCCGCGCGGCCGCCATTTTTCCACAGATGAGCGCGCGATCGCGCCCGTGACTTCCGTTTCCGGCGGCGCGCCCGCGCAGCATCCGCGCCCAGCCGACCGCTACGGCACATATTATCTACAAACATACCTACACACTGCTTTTTTCATGGTATACCTAAATACATTATTTCTACTGTTTGAATGTTCATCAGATTTATGACATCCTAAGGAAAGGCATAAGGAGCACCCGTAACCAACGAGCATATGTGCGTAAAAATATGGATATAGAAGAAACGAGGATTGCAGACGTATGTTTCATGTAATAGTGATTTGAAAGTCACATACCAGGTAAAAATATAATTCTATACCATAACTGTCGAAGATGCTTGAAATGCTTCCATTAGCTTTCATAAGAAATTGCCATATTGTACTGAAAAATTCAAGAAATGTTTTTCTAAGGTAAAATATATTTTTTTTTATCATAGTGCTTACCCTAATTATCAGTACATTTCTGCCAACTCACGGGAAGGTTATTTATGCCTTTGCGCTCTGAAAGTAAGACTTAGCTAAGGAAAGAAAGTAAGGTAAAGTAAGGCTAAGGCATAAAGTATTTATAACTAGTGTCTTATGCATAATTGTACTAGTTTCGTACTAATCCGTTTGTGTGCATTTCATTGACATTTTTTAAGAATACGTAGTTTTAATTTGAACACACTGCAATTCGAAGCTATGTGGTTTTCAGAGTGTTGTACTAACAAATAACGTTGTATTTATCGTCATTCTACTTTACATCTGAATAAACATTTGCATTGTTTAGCCCAGTGCATGTATTGTATGCACCCGTATATCATGTCATGAGTTGTACGGTGCAGATCAGCGCCAGTAGTGAGCGTAGAATGACTGTGAGATGGCGCACGTCTGATGCGTGCCATTAGCCCGTCTGCAGCCGCCGCACGCTTCCGTCTTCACGGAAGCCCACACCAGGGTGGCATAAGTACAATTGTCTCGCAAATTGTGTAAGCAAATAAACAACAACGCCTTTATCTTAGTTTTTGCTAAATTCAATAATAAAAATATTTTTGTGATCTCATTTTTTAATAACTTAAAAGCCTAAGCAAACGAATGGTTAGATTAGATCTTCTTATTTTTATTGTTTATTGCCATCGTTAGACACAATACGAGCTCACCATCACTTGACATCGGTTATATCATTGGATCTTGTTAATAGCGACTAGAAAAATACAATAGACCCAACCCAATCCTCACTAGTTACTTCATTAGGCCTATATAAACTTCGTAACTTATATAGTAATATACAATTGTAACAGTAGTAGAGTCGGCAGCAACAACACCTGCTGCACGAATGGCCTGCTCGACCGGTGCAATACAACGACCTCACAGATGACAGGCGTGAATTAGAAGTATTCTGCGTTTCGTCTCAGGAGTGAGGTACCGGAGGCATAATTTTACTCCTTTTCCCTACCCACCCTTTTCTAATAAGGAAAGGATGAAAGGTAAAGAGGATTTGACGGGGAAGGGAATGGATAGGAGAAGGAAAACGTCCATTTTTCTATCTATCCCTTCCTCTGTTTATTAAAGTTAGGCAAGCAACTATAGTATGTATGTATATATCTATATTATGACCGCTTGCTCGTTTGCCACCTTCTTATATAGAAAAACAATGTCCGTAATACCAGGTACAACGTATGTAAGTGACATAAAGAATTAGTTTGTTAAAATCTGTTTATATTCAAATTGGCAATGTGTGATGTACGAGTATGATGCAGAGCGATAAGTTTGAGAGGTGACTTACACGTAGACAGTAAGAGCTATCGATGGTAGCTCACAGCGCGCGCCGCATCCTGCGCGAGACGAGACGCGCCTTCCTGCCGCACTGCGCCCGCGCGGTTGCACGCGCTGCGGAGCGCGACCGGGGAAAATGGGACAACGTGGGCAACATTTAATTATAGATTTTTGAAGTTATAGTTATTTAGCTGCATTAGAGAAAAAAGACGGGAGAAATGAAAATAAAATTTCTGATGCAACAAAATGCGCGCGCACACGGAGGCAGAAATTTCACAAGATGAAAATAGCTGCGAATGTGAATGAAATAAGATTACTGTGTGTACAGCCTATGTCAGCTAACTTCTATCCTAAGAGCTCCAAACTACCCCCTGTAGTAGTACAGACCGAATTATGTGTATGACGTATATTGACTTCTTTCAGAACTAAAAAAAATAAACAATGATTTGTATTGATATAAAGATAAAAATCAAAACACAATAAGTTGATAAATAAACAGAGAAAGTTACTTTCACATTAGTAACCATTAACTTCATATTAGTGGTGAAAATTGTGTAGACAGATTTTAAAAAAGCACTCTCACACTAACTTAAATTGAAAATAAGATGAATCGCGACGATCGTGTAATGATTATTCAGGCTAAATTTCTCTTTGTTTCAGCGAAAATGGAGTAATGAATTTATAATTGTTGTTGACGTTTATGGGAAGATGTTGCCATATACCTTCAGATAAGATGCTAATTTGTTTCCTTCTTTTTACCAAAAAAAATAGTAAAATTATAGGGAACTAGAGACGTTATAAAAACGGAAGCGTATGCATCACGTTATCGTTTGTTAGTTTAAGCTTCCATTGTAGTAGCGTAGAAACAATAAGCCCAGTTGCCCTTGCCCATGATAACTTGTAATAAATATTTTCAAAAGCGAAATAATTAATGGAGCTATGGTAATAAAGTTAATGAAGCACCACAATAGCCAATTAGCTTATGATTTATATTTTGCAAAATGTAACAGCTTATTCAATGAAGAATTTACGTTGGAAACACTTTATACGGTTGTAAGTAAACTAGGCGAACTCCAGACGTTGGGCTATGGCATGCAACCTGAAATCTATTATTTTATTAATTTTTAGTACTCATTATGTTAATTCCCACCATTTTTTGACAATCAAATCTAATATTCATTCATTTTCTATAATTGCAGTCAATTATAGAAAAGGTGAGGCCTGTGTGAAGATTAGATAAAAATTTATCATATTTATTTTTAAATTTTTATTTTTAAAGAGAGTACCCTATCATTGTCTCTTATTTCGAGTTTAAAATTAAACCGTAAAAGTAACTAATGCATTGACATCATTAATGGTTTCTATAAATGTAAAACGACATGTATAAATTTAAATTAATTTATACATATTTAAAGTAGTTCCCCAGAAGCAACCAAATGTTGGTGTTCTATTCTAGTCGTATCTCCCCACTTGGTGCGCATCGGTGTAGAGTTACAGCCGCCGGACATTGCGCGGCGACCGCATAATCTCCTCTACATCTATTAATTACCCATTCTTAACAAAACCATATACGAAATAGATACGGACGTATTCGCATGTTTTTTAGATTGTTTTTTTTTTAATTGCAGAAAGACAGTTCTGCCACTTACAATTTACATGAATTGGGTAAGTCTCAAATATAATGAGCGATGTTCAATTTGTAGACAAACATTGTTCTGTACGAATATCCACATTTGTTACACCGTCATGGGACTATATATGGGACTGTCTTAATCTATGAGGCAACCCCATTCATTAATAATTTTATGTTACTTTATCTTTTCATTATATGTATACCTATCATACCCGAGGAGGGTTGGCATCAGGCAGGCGGCCGGCCGTAAAACTATAGCCAAACCCAGTAAGAGTATGGCATACAGTATAGTGGCATAGAGTTCAGGACATATGAAGGAGTAGTACATATTGTGTCGACCCTACGCAAGTGGGAAAAGGGCAGGGAGATGATGATCTTTTCAACTATCGTTGATGTCTTTTATTCCAATCAAAAGAAACAACCACATTCAGAAAAAAAAGAGTAAACATTGATATTCCTATTCATAACACTCACACCCGTAACACAGTGGAGTAGGCAGAGATTACGTATTTACACTTGGCACGATCCTACTACACTTCTCTCGCTTCTTCTACATCTATACATCTAAGCATACATGCTCATCGGTAAACAGTAAGCACCTTGAAGGGTTGAAGAATTGAAGGGGCTTGAAGGGAATTTATTAAAGGTAGAGTTCGCAACAGCAACATCAGTTGCACGAATGGTCCGCTCGACCGGTGAATTGATACGACCTCACAGAAGACAGGCGTGAAGTATTCTGCGTTTCGTCTTATGAGTGAGGTGCCGGAGACCCATTTCTAGTTCACTTTCCCTCCCCACCCTTTTCTTAGAAGGAAAGGATGGGAGGGGGAACTGGATTTGACGGAGAGGGGATGGATAGGAAAATCAAATATAATTTTTCTGTTTATTCCATCCTCTGTCCATTAAAGGTAGGCAACACATCGGCTTGTGGCTCTAATTGTGGCTCATTTGCCACCTTCTTCCATAAAAAAGATACTTTCATATCAATCTTGTTCTCTCATTACCTTATACTGTAAAAAATTTCAATCTATATATACTATCACTTATTACTGTCATTGTATGATAAAAAATGACTCCACCTGAACCTTTGATTGTCCACTGCTGGACATAGGCCACTCCCATGGATCGCATAATTGGGGGAAAATTTGCCATAATCGCCACGATTGGCAGGCGGGTCGGCGATCGCAGTATGTTTCACCGTACTAAGAAAAGGACGCTGCTGTTCGTGCTCCATTGGCCTTTACATCCAGACTCAAGACAAACAGACATGTTCATCCACACAAATGTTTGTCCTGTCTGGGAATCGAACATGACCTGCGGCAAGGATCTTACCACTGCCACCTGTCCGGCAAAACGTCACGGTCAGTCCAAAAAAAATGACTAATCAGTTTAAAATTTTTAAATGTTATCTCTTTCCAAGTATTCATTTTACATATCAGGACGCACCTCCCTTCCCCTACCTAAAATTCTTCTATAAATTCCTTAAGCACATAGCTATTGAGAATTAGTAATAGTCATTGTAAAGTTTAATTTATGTAAATTACTTGAAGCACGCGCCATCTTTTGATGATATTTGTCAATACATCTTTGTACCATCACATTTGCACATAAATGTGGTAAATCCAATAGATATGCAAAACTATATTTCACCTGACGATATTCAAATGTGTCATCATTTTATAATGACGGTCACTGAACTTGATCGCTTTGTATATTGACACAGACAAGTGGTATATTTACTTAATATTATTATGATAAGCGAGTTTATTCAGCGTGGTTATTGAATATGCTTATTTTTTTTTCTTTTTTATATAAATAAGTATTTAGGTAGGTATTTTATAGTAATTAAACGTATAGAATATTAAAAAAAACTTGGTTTGTAATATATGTAAAATAATATTTATGTTATATATGTAAATAATATTCCAAGAGTGTTAATTTTCTAATTAAACAAACTTTAGTAATGGATTGAAATACATACAAATTAACATATTATGTATTTTATATATTTCCTTAAAACTTAGATACGTTATATTATTTCTAAACTTTATTTTAACCATAACTTAGAATGAATATATTTGAACTGAATTTGATTATATGCTATACTTTTAATTCTAACAAAAATGAAATCGTAAGTGAAAAGTTATTGAATGGGTATAAAATACAATTTTTAGCCGGTCATTGACATCACTGTTAAAGCGTTTGCGTGCACGCCTGTACACAGAACAGTTCTTTTCAAATACGCTATTGTAAAAACCATAGTATTGTATTGTATCTATCGATGTAAATTGTTCAAGATCAATACAATGTTTGGCCACACCGTGCGACTCATTGTATCGTTCTATTATGATTGCTCTTCGATTATCATAAGATGGTGATACTGAAAGCGTTTTATAAAGTCATTGTTGGTTAATTAAGACATCGTTTGGAGTGTTTTATTAGTTCTCTGGGTCACTGGGTAAGCAGGCGTGTCTGTTATGGTCCTCTATTGTACTTTAATTTGTTATTAAACTTTTGTTTTGCTTTTCTATTTGTTAATACAATTACATATGTTTTTGCATTTTATTTTTATTAATTGCTGAGGACAATTTAAGCATTTTATATTTGAATTCATTGATATTTTTAATTTAAGTTATTTTCGAGCAGATGTGATTATTTTTGTTTACAAGATAGACAAGCGATGAGCGTGATTGTTTCAAGGTCATGTATGGTGATAATGTTTTATCACACTTTGAATTTTGTGATGCCTCTATTATTTAGAAGTAAGATTAACTGACTAGAGTAGATTACTCTAGAAGGTTTTATGTTGGATTCTTAGTCGAGTCAAAATATGAGATAATATTTTGACTCGGACTTCATAGAATTTTGGATTCCTCTCCATGCAAGCTTTGTGCAAAAGCTCTTTAAAATACACTTCTATTTATCGATTTATAGAATTTTAAGTTTTATTATTACTTATGTTTGTTATTACACGTCTTCGAATATCGGTTTATCGAAATTTTAATAAAATTCTATAGATTCTTGTACCTGACAAGCAATAAACACGTGTACGAAATTCGCGTTAGTGTAAATAATAAATAAATTCCAACGCACGCTAAATTATTTCTGCCCTGAATAAATTTTATACGCATTTTAAAACGTCTTTTGTAAACGAACGTGGGATTTATGACGGCGAAACCCGTTTAAAGGGTGGTCCGCCCATAGGGAAGAGAACCGAAGGGGTCCCAGGGATTCATTTTCTTAGTTTTTTTATTCGTCTTGCCAAACCCCAGCTGCTATAATATGACATGTTATAAATAAAATCGCGATTTTGACCCGTCACGCGTATAAGGGATGCTCGATAGATTGGCATGTTCTAACATGCTTACTTGCTTATACTTTTTAATGACAACTACTCTATTTACAAAATGTTTAGGTCTATTTTTCTTTTGACGTTAAGTCGGCAAAAGCAAAGATCAAGTTGTAAAGAATCATATACTGATTCGATACAGGACGTCCTTTCTGTTTTGCAGCAATTATTATTATACTAAACCGGAACCGTTTGAATACAGATGTTAAAAAGTATTTATGATTAGGTTTTCTTACATATGTTTTGGGATTATCAAAATTCATATGAAAGAAAAATATATAGGTACGAGACTTATTAATGTACATATTTAATGTCTTTAGTACTTTTACTTTTCTTAAACTAATCACATAAGTTTTCTTTAAAAAATAGTTTTTTTTTCTAACTGACCTTCTTCCTCAATCTTTCTTAGCTACTCTCATAAAACTTACTTCGGTAACGAAATTTTATTAGAAAAAAACCTTTATCCGTTACGTTATTTCACACAATCGCAACTGTTACAGTTACATTAATGAAAGCCTTAATATTCCGCATTTCACAATCAATCGAGTGTGAAATCACATCACCGAGACCAAATTAAATATCGATGCACGTAACTCTTGCAGACAGGCAAATAAAGCAAAACACCCTCGAAAAATCAATTTCTGAAATCGGGAAATGGTATTAATTTTGTTACAGAAACAATTTATTTAAATAGGTTGTAACTTATGAATAAACAAAAAAATGGTTTAAACACACTTGCGCCAAGTCACTTTTCATGACCAAAGAATAGCGAAAATCTTATCCGAGGGTTTCATAAAAGTTAACTACCTTCCGTTATCACCCTTTTTCGAAAAACTTGCTCATTTAATTTTAAAAAAAAACTTACTGTAATTTAATCACCTGGTCACCATTTGATTTCGGACCAGTTGGTACCCTTCGACATTAAAAGTTAGTCACTTGCGAAAACAGCACAATCGACCACTTGTCAACTCTTCCCATTGTAGATTCAATGGTGTATGCGAATGCAAATTCTTGTATTGACGGCGTAGAAATGTTTTGGCTCGTAAATTCGTTCGGCGACCGGACTGAGGTGCCGTGTAGATCGTTATCGCAACACGTGGTCCTGCGTTTAATTTATTCGATAGAGATGTAAAGATAGCGACCGCTCTAATGCTTGTAGCGGCTTGTTTAACTTGCTAATCATTTGTTAAGGTTGTAGATTAGTCGATAACAGTTGCCCCAATTTCTTACATATAGGGATTTTTTCACTTTAGGTTCAAATCGTAAATTTTATTAAACCTTTTACTGCTATTATCGATAAAACTAGTTTGCACTTCTATTGATAGTTATTTCGCTTGATATTTCTATGACTAAGGAGTTATGTTTATAAATTCCTAATTTCTGTTTTGATGGATGTTACCGCCTGGTGACTACTGATCTCATAAGATGGTTCGGCGGGTTTTTCTAGGGAAGTATCGAGACCTCGTAAAATACGGTTGTGTTGTGAACGAATTTACAGGTCTGTGCGTATCTGTGGATTAAGGTCAATCAGGCTCCATCCTTCACGTTTCTTCCTCTTCTCCTATTTTATCCATTCCTCTATGCAAGGCATCGATAACTCGTCTGATCGTTGGTCTCATTCTAGCGTTAAAATATATTTAATTATTTTTCTGTATAATCTCAATTAGAATTTGAATTGAACATTGTACCTATATGCATTTTTACATTTGAACTAGAACCAACTTTTAGGTCAATATGATAGAAGTCGACAAAAGTAAGGTCGTGACGACGCAGCCCCGTCGGGCACGTTATATCACGTAAAAGAGATGACCTTGACAGCTTATGATGATAAAAAAGGTTCATTTACACCGCGCTGCAACTGTTATTTTGAATGAAGCTCGCCATTGTGAGGACACCGCGCCCACACGCCGCCGACCTAACAGGTGTTGCATTGTTATATGCAAATTACACTTTCGCTCTCAAACTATACGATTTTAGTATGCTACTATTTACTTTTGATAATTTGACTTATCTACAATCATTGATCTTTGTATCTACACAAAAATATTTTAATATTATTTAGTCGTTAGTAAGTGATTTATGATGAATGAGAATTTATCTTCCCCGTGAAAAAAGAACTAAAATTATTTCTAATTTTATTTTAAAAGACTATAACAATAAATAAAATTAAAGAATTAAAATGAAACTAATGTATATAGGTATAGATATTCTTACATTTAAATGTTTGTGTAATAATAAACGTTATCTACTTTTTGCGAAGCTTAGTTTACTCCCTACTACTTGCACTGCACACCTTAAATACTTGCACTGATAACTAGTTAAAACAAACTTGTCGTAAATGTGGTGAATAGACACTGAATTCAACCCTAGTCATTAAGAATCGTATATCAAAATAACCAGTAATACTTGTCCGGAAAATAGTTACCAAAGGCATCGCCAAACGGCTTGTTAATCGCTTTTGTTGGCAGCCTAATGTCTTGTATACGTGCAAAGTATCGAATTAAATGGATTTTAAAGAATTAGATTCGCAGATTTATGAACTCAAATTCGCAAGGGTCAATCCTGTAAACGACAATAAATAGTGCTACGAAGCAGTCAAAGAACAAGTTTAGAAAAATTCCGGTTAGCGTGGGAATAGAAAACGAATACAATAAGTAGTATTTTAGTACGAAAAATGGAGTACTGGTGAACAAAGATTTTTATATTACCTATAGATAGAGATCTATGTACGTTATCTATGGATAGAAGAGAAGAAAAATCGAGGTTACTGTCATATCATCTCCCCGCCCTTTTCCCACTTGCGTAGGGTCGGCACAGTATGTACTACTCTTCCATATATCCTGGACTCTAC
>DWLR01001095.1:0-19950 GCA_018246295.1 Papilio alexanor hazarajatica
CTCCAATGACACGATCAATGGGGGAGGCCTATGTCCAGCAGTGGACGATCATAGGCTGAGGTGGTGGTGGTGGTGGTGGTGGCAATCCTGGCACACCTTAATCTTTAAAAAATGTGCTTGGCACATCTCCAAGACGTGCCCTTTCTTTGTATCTAATGAGAATGGAAAAATCTTTTTCCGTTCTTATTTGTGTTGGATCAGAATGGAGAAATCTTTGTCCGTTCTGATTAGTTACAAAGAAATAATCATTCCTTTACATCCTGTAAAGGAATGCTTCTTTCTAGCGACAACTAATATAGTTCCATTACAACTGCGTAATAAAGGAATCCCGAGATCCAATTACAGATAACGACGCATTACGTCTTTACTGCTTAATTGGGAAAAGGTATCTACGACTTATAGACTAATTTAATATACAATTCCTAAATCCCAAAATTACCGCGGGTCAATTTTCAAAGACGTAGTAACGAAGTCAAATATTTTTTTTCGTTACAATTTAATCTCTATTGTATTTTTTGAGTTAAGGTAAACTCTACAAATAATAAAGAAATCGAATTAAACACTACGTTATAGTTTATTTTTACTATTGTGTTTAGACTTTGGCCTTTTTGGCCTTTAAAAAGATGATCCAGCTAATTCATCTGATTATTGAATTGTGATTTTTTTTAGTTATTACCATTCACCTCACCTCAGCCTCATGATCGTCCACTGCTGGACATAGGCCTCCCCCATCGACTGCATCATTGGGGGGAATGTGCCATAATCGCCACGCTTGGCAGGCGGATTGGCGATCGCAGTATGTTCCACCGTACTAAGAAAAGGACGCTGCTGCCCGTCCTCCGGTGGCCTTTATATCCAGACTCAAGACAAACAGACATGTTCATGCACACAAATGTTTGTCTTGGGTGGGAATCGAACTCACGACCTACGGCGCAGAAGGTAAGTGTCTTGCCACTGCGCCAACCGGTCAGTCATTACCATTATTTATTACCATTAGTTATTACCATTATGGAGAGGGAAAACCCATATGGTAACATATCTTTTAATAAATAAAACCGATGTATTTATTAAGTATTTTACTGAACTATTTTGTCTAAAAATAGACAAATATACCTCTCCCTGAAATCCGCAAAGTATTCGCAAGAGCACTAGCTAATGCTTTTTAAAAATTTGAATGAGACTATTTGCATTAACGAAATCTTTTCATCCCGAGTAAAGAAAACTGCGGAATTCTCAGCCAACTAATTCATTGCATTACAAGGCCCTTTTTCACTGCAGCCAGCATAAATTTCTATTTCCTTGCGAATTACTGGTAAAGATTTATTTGCATATATTTTTTTAGCATATAGTTATTTTTTTGTAGGAGAAGAAAACGAGGAAATTGACTTACTAAGCAACCACCACTTCTATTTCCAAACGAGACTTACAGCATTGATCTGTGGAATAGAGAAGGACACATGGAAAGAAACGAAGAGAAGAAGAAAATAGTCACAACATTTCGATAAACATGCACATAAGTTTAGTTGCAGTTTTGAAAATTATTAATTAATTAAAAAAAAATCAATAAGCCCAGCTCAACTATGATCCCTATGACATTTTGGGAAAGAATACTTGCTCTAGCCCTTTAGTCAAAAAATTACCCTCCTGTCATTCGGGCAAATATACACAGACACTTATTAAAACTACAATTGCCTCTTGTCCAAGTGTTTCATTCTAGCTGAAGCTGAAGCACTCATTTTATATTTCATCCAAACCGATGCCAAAGGCCCCATCATTACCATTCTTCACTCTCTGCTCTGTTTTAAATAAAATGGAACATACACGCAGTTATTCTACATAAAATAAACTATTTTTAGAGTGCCATATTCTGGAATTACATTACACTACATTGTTAACAATGGACGATACATAAAGCTCTTTAAACTCACTAATATCTTAAGTAACTGTATAAAGTTAGATAAAGTTAGATTTCTAACGGCTATAGATCAGCTAACGGCCGATTCCAGAAAGATCAATCAATTAAAATTACGATTAATCTCTAGTTAATCATTGTTTAACATTATTTGACTTGCTAGAGCGCTTGTTTGCCATTAATTTGATACTGATTTGATAATTCTTACTTTGTACCGGGAGTAAGACCCGTGTGATGAGAGTGAATATAAGCCCTTTCTCTCTCTCTCTCTTTCTTAGGGAAACTTAATTCTATCCACTGAGGAGGTCTATAATAATAATAATAAAGTCATTTATTTCCTACAGAATAATATTACAAAGTACTATAAAATGGTGCATATTGTAAAAGAATAACTAAATATTAGATACAATAATTATGAAATCTAACTAAATTTTAACTATTGATACAAATTTACAAAAATTATAATTTTAAACGTTAATGTCTTAATAATTACTAACATAAATCTAAAGATAAATACTATAATATTAATTGTAAATTATCTTATCTTAGTCTGTAGGAACCTCTGTGAAGGTGAAGGTGGAGGACCAAAGACGCCCACCTCTCTCTGTCTCTTAATTTCATCTTCCCAGCGTGTAATTGGTCTTCCTATAAAGGGGAGGTCTATACTGGACTGAATTTTAAAAATATTATTTCTTAAAGCATCTCAAAGTTTGTGACAAATTGTGAGATCACTTTTAATCATAGTACCAAAGAAGTACATTGTGTTCATGTAACCCAGGCCCTTTTACGACTCCCTGTATGGCAATAGGGTAAAAACGTTTCGCGTGTTTACGTTTCGAGTACTGCAGAGTCCTGTCGTGCCGAGTGCTCGCACCGAAGTACGCGACGCGAAACTTTCGAGAATGTTCTTTATTACTTTACTTTTATTACTCAATTAGCACGTGGAATCTACTTAATACTTACACTTTACGTACGTGTTGAGTATTATGGAGGATAGGATTTGTACTGTTTTTTTTTTTATCTCAATATATAAAAAAAAACACAGACGTCCTGTATTCATACATATTAATTCTTCAAAATGGCGAAATGGCAATTGGATTGAAATTAATTGAATGCTATTTTTGTTCGTGACTGTTTTGTTCGTTGCGGATAAACTCAAAAACTAATAAACAAGTATTTTTAAAATAATAATTTTAAAAATACTTTCATCAATATAAAGTTCTTCTTAAGCGCTCAAGGCTAGGTTACAATGAAAAGGATATATATATATATAAGTATATGAAGCCTAAACGCCTCTATGACTTGAAGAGCGAGATTTATTCGATTCATATTTTTCATAGGGATACAGTTAGTAGGGTTTATTGGTTTCGTAAATTAACTGTTGCTGTTTTATTTGACTATCTACTCTAATAAAGCTAGATGGAGCAGACATTATGGAGCAATAGTTGATTTTAAAATCTTTAAAATCAATTATTGCTCTAAAAAATTATGTGTTCATTGCAAATTCAATCAACATTCTATATTTTAATCTAATCGCTCATCACTTGCAGCCGCTTACAAACCGCCTCCGCTTGTACATACGTGTGCTAAATAAATCCTCTGAGAATGTGTAACAAATTCGCAATTTATGCGAACGCCGGGGAGACTTTGCGATGCGTCCGGAGTGGGTGAGACGTACACTGGTGAATTTATTTTGATGTCGGGATGAAAAGATATCGTTAATGCGAGTACTAGTCTTTTTCATCATCCTTTTTCCATAAATTTAAATAAATTATATTATTAGTAAGCCACCAATTTGACAACTGTAAGACGTTGTGAAATAAATAGTGGAGCAGTGTCAATTTTAGTCATCAGAATACTAGTTTACCGTACATTCAATATTCTCTAGGATACCTATGGTGACGGTCAAGTCGTGAAAGATTCTAAACGTTTGAAATATTGTTAACATAGGAAATCTAATGCAAACTTAACAGAACACCATCCGACCCGATATTTTAATATATGATTATATTATACCCTTTTGTAGCAGCCCAAGGCGTATATTACAAAACGAATGTCTGGGCCCTGGTGCATGTTGGACGAATGCAGGCCGAATATGTGACGACTCGAAAACGAATGAATGACGAATGGAAGATGCGCGTTATTTCTAATAACTTTTTCAAAATTCATTAATCACTATATATAATCCGAATAATATAATATAATTCACTATAAACAAATTTAATAAAATTAGAATATTAGAAATTTAAGCTTTAAAATGTACATTTTATCATACTTAAAATGTTATATAGCACAAGTTCAATATATCGGCCAACAAGATGACATTGAATCGCTTTTACCCACGTCATAAATTTAAGGCTCTGGTCTAAGTATTAGTTAGACCTTTAATTTATTAAGAGTTAAAGTAAACGTAGCGTTCTTGCTTGTATTCAAAGAAACGTACTAATAAGGTTAAACACTCAGTGGCATGTTTTAACAAAGACTCATCAACTATGGTGAATAAATAATTATTTTAGTTTATTTTCTTTCCATGATAATTTTTAGTTATTATCGATTTGTAACCGATTATTATCAATAATTTCAGTTATCTGTATATTATTGAAAAAATAAATAAATCATTGACAAAACACTTGTGACTTGTTCCACTCGTAAATATTTTACAGCGTCGCTATATGACCCGAACAAACCCTTAGCTCATATATGCCATGTAAATCCACAATTCATGCAGACTGCTTTGTACAAAGCTCGCGGTGCAGCAGAGCGGAATACGTTAGACGTTCCCAAATTTGGCATATAGCTGGGAATAAAACTTAATGTGATGTTCCTCGAGAATGTCTTCGTGGATGTTATTTAAAAATAAATCTCCATATTTTTACTTGTCCATCTTCTTTAACTAGAATAAACAAGAATTTAAAACCCTTAACGAACAAGAGCGTTTTTTTAGAACAATGACCAGTAGATTGATGGATTTTTAAGAAATTAAGTGTTTTATTTCTAGAGCAAGAGAAAGAGCAAATTTTGTATGAATAAATATATTCACGCCAAAAGATACTGAAGTGAAAATTTAGAATATTTATTAGGTCGCGAGTATGGCGGTATTCGTTCGCTAAGGGTTAAGATATTATTCATCGATTCTTAATTTGTAGCTATTTATTAAACTATAGTAATTTAACTACAAGCATAAAACAAATTTTATATTATACATAGAATACCATGAGAAATGAAATAGTTTACTGCAATTTTATGTCTGTGGTTAATAAAGGAAACCTAAAGAGGTAATTTCTAAGTCTTCAAAAACTTAGAATTCTCTTCTCTCTTTATTCAAGATTGATCAAAGCAACGGTAACTTGATATATGAACAGGATTACCTTTGTATATTCTTATGCAACTGTAGCTCTTCGTTTAACATTTTGCTGCACAAGTCACGCCACAAGTACCCGAGAGGATTCAGCAACTCTGCGGCTGTCAAAGTTATTAGCACTTTGTACCGGATTAATACAATTTTAAGCCATCAATATGACAAGACGTACAAGATTGTGCGATCTTCTTTTTTACATTCAAACATATGTTTGTAGTGTTATTTTTTGTTTCTGGTAAGCGACTTGGACCATATCTGGTGATGTATATACATTTTTGTCCGTTAAGTGCATTTGCTATGGGATAAACCAATGAAAAATACAGTTACACTTCGTCTTTACTTCTCTTCTTTTTGGTCTTTCAGTACGCTTATTTAAAGTTACAACTTTTTTTTAAATCTAGACAAATTTTCTTTCGACCCCTTAATATTTTGGTGGTTATATATTTAACGAATATATATTTCAAGATATCTATAACTAGCAACCCACCCACGATTCGCCCGGGTGAATAGATAAATAAAACATAGATTACTCGCTGATAAAAAATGTTTTTTTATGGATGAAAGAGTTTTTAAAATCGGTTCATTAATTTTTGTGTTTATCTAGAACAAAGAAATCACAAAATAATTTACATTTTTCTTAACTAAACCACAAAATATCAAAACATAAATCCAAACTCAACTATATAATTAACTCGCACTATTTAGCAGCACACATTATTTTACCACTAATGAAGTTTCATTACTACACTACTTACTACAATACTCAAGTCCAAGCAACACTTAAGAACATTCTCCCGCAAATAGGAGCGTTGCATTACATTTAAGTACCTCCATTCAGTATCGACCCTTGCATCGCCTCCGCAAATTGATTAAATCTGGAGGCGAACGACTAACTCTTTTAAAATAAAATTGCACCTTACCGTGCTATATAGTGAAATACTTCCGTTTATTACAATGCAAAAAACAATACAAATTGATGAAATTTTACATCAGGTTTAACATTAACTCACAGATGGCAGCAGTGTTTAGTGTGTGTTGCCAGTGATGACATACAAAATCTTAACATTACTTCTCACGTACCATAAAAGTTGTTCAAAAGTTTAATCATTTCATTCTCTGGTTGATTGAATTAGAAAAGGACAATGCATAAGTTGGCATCTCACAAGATAGACCGATCTGGTAATGAGGGGGAACTGTCTTTGATGTTCGGTGTTAGATGTCTAGTAGCGGACGACTTTTGAATGTTGATGATCTGATTCTTTGAACTTTTAATGATCGTAGAATTGTTAAATAAATATCTTTACTATATCGTTTTACTCTACCCAAATTTTATTAAAAGGTTTTAAAACTTATAAACCGTGACCTGAACCTCAGTATATTCTGAACTACATACATTCCGCCGCAAATAGGGCCATTACATTTAAACACCTCCATTGAACTCCCTCACTCGCACTCCCTTTACAATTTATTAAGTCGCCATTCGAGCAACTAGCTCTGGTGAAATGGAATTAAACGTATTAAAGTGCTAAAGTTATTTTGCATTCTAAAACGAAATTTAATATTTAGGTAGTTTCATAATCGTTATTACTTTGATATAAAATTGTTTTAACATTTTTTAAGAATATTGTTTTCTTTGTTCGCTTAATACTGGACACTGCGAAACATGGAAATATAAATATATTTAATTCGCAGTTACTTGTTGCGACATCCTCTATTTCTCTTTTAGTCTTTAATTATCATCTCCCTGCCCTTTTCCCACTTTCGTAGGGTCGGCACAGTATGTACTACTTTTCCATATATCCTAGACTCTACTGTAGTCCATACTGTAACTGGTTTTGACTATAGTTTTACGGCCGGCCGCCTGCCTGACGCCTGCCTGACGTCAACCCTCTTTGGGAATATATATACTTATAAAATGATACATTATAAAATAGCACAAAATACACTAAATTTTAATTGAATTGACCAATCAAAAGCAAATCAATCCAAATTGATTCTTCCACAAGTTAAGAGTTCTGCTGCAGCCTGCGCTCGAAGTGCTAATGTTACATATTGATTTGTTTCACAGAAGATGTAAGCAGCCCAACATTAGACTCGGGTTCAATGGGCATTCCAATCTATGCGTAATTGCAGATCTGCTGCTGATCAAATGCACCACTAATTTTGTTTTTCGCACATAACTTATGTAGTATTTCATTATCAAATAACAATTATTTATAAATAATTTATAAAATTAAAATTTTATAAATTAAAATTTCTTTCATTCATTAATAGCAATATAAATTATTGAAACCAAAAAATGTCTCCATTCCTAGCGCTTCCATATCCTTTAAATCTTCACTCTATTTTCATCGATTCATTGAACGAAATTGCACGATGCGTTTTGCACTCCTTTTACAAAGATCTATAAAGTAGCATAATTTACAGTATATCAAACAATTATTCAAATACATTATCTGTTTTATAAGTCTCACTTTCTCGATATCAATAAATAAATCTGCAAAGTTTGCAACTTTGCCTTGCACCCGTAAATTCAGAACTTGTTTCAGTCGTAACAAGACTTTACAAATTCATGTATAAAGTTACACCGACCTTTCGACTTTATCTTATATGTGCATGTTGTTTGAAAATGTGAAAGTAATTTTATTGAACATCCATGTATCGTGTTCCCGAATGTTAAATAAATCTTACGTGGTTAATCTTTTGTGTTATTAACGAATTGCGACCGGGTCTGAGGTATGAAAAAGTATTTTTTGTTACATAATTAGAAAAAAAAAATAGATTTCCCTATCGAGGTTCATATTTATAGTTTTTTTAAGCATAACATGACATGTAACATTCATGCCTGTAATCTAGAAGGGTAGTCAGAGATTATGGATTTTCACTTGGCGCGATCCCAGCGCACCTCTTTCGCTTCTTCCACAACCATGCTTGTCGTGATGGGTATTCCTTACATCATCTTATTTAAGTTCAGCATTAATTAGGTTGGTTTGTAAGCTCTCGGGAAGGAGCTTTGCAATTGATCGAATTTCATTATTTCACGAAGTATGTACGATAGGATTTTTATATGATTATCTTAATTGTAGAAATGGAAATTGCTCCACTGACAGAACAGAATAGTTCTTATATTTAGTAATGTTAATCTGTATTTCAAAAGATATGTTTTCGAAACACATACATAACCTAACGCAGCTTTACATCCATAGTAAATCTGCAATTCGCGTGAACTACTTTAAAAGAAGGGGATTAGGTCGGTTCCAGTCGGATGCCAGTCGTTGGCTGAGAACTTTGTAGATTTGTCTTCAGCCGGGATGAAGAGATGTCGCTAATGCGAATTACTTTATCCGGGATTGGCGCAAACGCAGAAGTTTTACGAATGTTAAACTTATTCTTTATGGATTCTGTTTGAGTGAGCATTGTTTTAATGGCCTTTAATTTTTGTCACTCCATCTAGATGGATTTTAATCTTTCTCCAGTTTATAAGACATAATCGTGAAAATAATATCTTTGTACTTGACAAGTATCAAGAATCTAGGAACAGTTTTCAAAGGAGTGATTGGAGAAATACAGACATAAAAAATCACATATGTATAAAATAAATTTAGGATACAAGACCCTGTGGAAAATGGTTTGTCTTTACCTACTTACTTATAAAGCTTTGTTTCATAATGTATTAAAAAATATGCCGGTTGAAACTCAACCTGCTAAAAAAGGGTGCGAATGGTATACTAAATAAAACAATACAAATAAATACCATTGCATAAATAGTTATTTAATCATATCACTCACTATCTATAATATTTTTATCTCTGTCTTCTTTCAGCATGGTTATAAAATTTTGAGATTTATATTGATACAATTATTTTATAATTAAATGTCGTTTCACATAACTCAGTAAACACAATAATATTATTAAGCACAAAACTTGTACATCGGAAACAGACTATGCTCATACCTCCCGGATCGAAAACTCCCGCGGGATGACGTCATGCTGACCTAGATTCTACAATCAAATCACTAGCAAAATTTCAGTAGATATCTAAGTTCCATTAAATTTCAGGTTATCGTATTTTGATTTATTCTACTATTTAAAAAACATCTCACTGCTTACGAAATAAGTAAAGATTAAAATTGATGAAAGAAAATTTAAAATTGACATCATCACCATTTCATTAGCTCAAATATGTTCGTTGCATGGCTAAGGTCTTCCCGAGGATCATCGAGGTCTTTATCACGCTCATCCAGTGGATTCCAAACTTGGCCACACTCGATTCATACTGTGGGATGTCTACCTATATTTCGTAGTTCTTCAGTTCTCTAAATCTATCTCAATGGCATAATACGAGTACAACGTTGTATTTTACTATTGCTACCAAAGCTTACCAATGGCCAATATAGGCACTATAGGTTACGTTAGTTCTGCTGCAGATCACATCGATGGGCAGAGGCAATAGAGGGCAAGGGGGATTTCCAAATCGATACGACTTAGGGGCCTTCAAGCAGAGAGTGTACTTCCTCCTTAAAGGCCGGAAACTCATCTGCAGTTCCTCTGGTGTTGCGGATGTCCATGGACGTCGGTTCACTTAACGTTAGGCGATCCGCTGCTCGTTTGCATCCCTTATTCTATAAAAAAAATATGTACCTTTGATTGTAGTGCCTACCAATAGTTAATATATATAAACACAATATTACATTAGAATTGATTCTATCCCCTAAATTGATATATTCGTCTACCCAATTGTTTAACATATTGTGAGTGAGAAAATGGTTCCAAAGCCCTACATTTATTTTCGTAGTCCTTTTTTCGATTATCAAGGGGAACGATGAAGTGATGAAAATATAACTCATCATCATCATCATTGATGATGAGTTATATTTTCGTAACTCTGTGAAGTTTTTTTCCAAAGTAAAAGGTTACATATTATGTCTTTTTCCGCGCCATTGACAATATTTGTACACAATTTCATGATGATGGATCGTATAATGCATAATGGAATAGAACTGCTACAAACAAGTATATTAATAATATCCATAATCGTATCTTGCATTACTTATATTCTAACATTTAATTATCTATTAACGCGACGTTTTCTTGAAAACCATGAAAACCATTTTCAAATTGGTATTAAAAGTTTTAAATGTCAATGTTCAGTGGCATGTCTGCTTAGTTTTATTTAAATCAGAATTCTAAAAGCATTTAAAACAGCATTTATATCGAGTTTTAAAAGGCCGTCAATTTACCGTTGGCTTTCAAATAGCCGCGAGGTTACATTGCAAATGGCAATCCGCCAAGGCCTAGCATGTTATGGGGTCACCGAGATCAACTTTAATATGTGCGAAGTTGCAGGTTTGGAATTATTCCAAGTTTGATATGACAAATACAGTATACGTTTGTTGGCAAACAGTAATACCCTTTTAAATATCCGCATTATTGCTATAATCAATTTGCAATTATAATATGCTAAATAGAGATCTACTTAAATGTTATACTAGCCTATGACTTTATCTTATGATCTACAATTGTCTATTTTTCATGCTATAATATAGGAAATTTACGTCCCTTCACTTTATGTTGTAGGACCGTCGCTACCATTGACGGATACAGAGCAGGCTAAGGGGCTCAAGACCCCATCTCCAAAATTCTTGCGACCCATCAACATTCACAATCAGAAAAGTTCCGTACACGCTGCCTTCCATTTTGTAAGCAAGAGATAGGAAGTAGTTACATACGATCCAGAATTCTACGCAACTATCATGAATAATAATATGACAGTTAAACAATAAACAGAATACGCAACGTGCACGAGCAGATCGAAAAAAGCGGCAATGCTACGCATCGCTACGCGAAAATATCAAGTAGTCGTTGAACATTTTTAACCGACTTCAAAAAAAAAGGAGTAGGTTCTAATTCGCTTGTACTTTTTAATATTTGTTACCTCAGAACTTCCTCATTTATGAACAGATTCCAAAATGTTTTTTTTTTGTTTGAAAAGTGACATTTACGACTTAAAATTTTTAGTGTCAATGAATTGATTCAACGGATTTATACTGAGGCTATAAATTACGTAATGATAAGTAAAGATACTTTTACATATTTGAAGTCTAAAGATTTTACTTTTTTTAAAGTTAAAAGATTATTGTAAGGACCAGATCTCAACAATAACGTAAGAATATCCCATTATGTGCCTCGCAGTGTGCCTAACGAATAAACCGTACTTACATAATACGCTGTATTCATTAAATCATGTACTGCTAACTGTGATAAGCATACAATTAAAATTATTGTAAAAATTAACTAAGAAGAGAATTGTCAAGGAAAGAAGAGATTGAAGAAAAAACTGTATCATTTATTAACAAGCCAATTAATTTGCCAGTTGTTTTTTATTTAGTTTTATTTTTATACAATTTCAATTTTTATATATTAAACAAAAATCAAAATAAAACAAAAAAAAAACAAATGAAAAGTAGTAATATGTAAAAAAATCAGTTACCTAGTTTCCATACTACAAGCTCTGCGTAGTTTGGGACCAGATGACCATGTGTGGACAATATCGAAGAATATTTTTATAATATATTCAATAACTATATATACTATTGTCAGTATATTTTAATATTGTTGTATTAATTAAAAATTTTACCGCGGAACTCCGAAATCGTATTCCTAGTAAAGAAATTTGTGTCTTTATTTAAAAAAAAAAATTAATAATTTCTGTTTAAATCAATTCCAAGCTACCGCAGTATTTTAAATAACTTTGTTTCTTAAGCAAGAGCTTAGGTTTATGTAAGTACAATCAAGTGTCGATCAATTATGAAAGTTGTTTACGACTGTAAATATATTTAAAAAATATAAAGCGTTTGCATGTGTTACAAGTGGTTATTTTTAATAATGAAGAAAAATACAAGTGGGTTGAGTAGATGTTACATGCGACAATTTATGTAAATGGCGTTGACTGAACTTTGATCTTTATCGCACGACGCCATAACTCAAATAACGTTTAATCACGTTTCGTACTGTAGTCATTTAAAAGAAATTTAAATCTAATAAAATCTGTCAAAGTAATAACGTTTATCAACTTCATAGCAACCTTCTAGGTTAACCTAAAAAACTTAATAAAAAAACTAGTTTGTTACATCTGTCTTTTCCGTACAATAAACATATATTTTTGATCGCAGACTTTTTGACACGTTTGACTATAGAGTGCGCAGGCACCATAGATATTTGCTTCTAGAATATTTCGATCGAATCAATTCTTAATACATAAACTACGGTGATAATAATATAAAGTATGGAGCAAATAAAATTATAAATTTTAATATTAGGGTTCTAATTTTAGCGAAGCATTTCAAGGACCAAGTTTATTTATACATATACAACGCGGAGGCGGACTAATTCTGGTAACAGAAATAACTGTTTATGACATCAGGAAACAGTTTGGGCTACCATAAAATTCTTATTTATGAGTACAATTAGTTTTATTTAACCAATCTATATGTCAAAAATGATCTTTTCCTTTGTTACGTAGGACATTCGTAACTTTGAAATATAATAATTTATTTTCTTTTTGTATAATGTTTTATATCTGTTTATTGTATGTAGCTTTTTTCAATACATTGTTTAGAAATAATTGAAATAAAAATAAATTATAAAAATAATTAATTTAATGATTTATAATATTCTTTGTTGGGTTTATTGTTCTCTAGATCAGAGGTGATTGACTACAGAGATACATATCGTCCGCCACAGTAATATCTTGGTACCTCTAAGATGGAGTCGGTGTATTCATGCAACAGTTACTGTTGACTCTAACACAATTTAAACCACATAAAAATCGTTAGCAAGAGGCTCGACTTAGGAACCAAAGAAATATAATAACTAGGCCATTGAATTTAACCAAAGCACGAGTTCTCGAAATTCAACATTTAATGAAGCCAACTCACACTGTAAGCCGCTCCGAAACACATTGTTAGAAACTTTTAGTGCTTTTGTTTGCAGTTGAAGGGCAATGTTTATTGTTCTTTCCAAATTGCATCGAAAATGCTGTGTAATGTCATTATAAATCTTGCGCGCGCCATATATTGTAGTTTCGAATCGTTAATATCTTAGATTCAGTTATATTTTAGGTTAGAAATTAAATCGATCTTAACTACTACGTTCATAAAGTTTATGATTTCGAGGAATTTTTTTAATTGTTCTGCACGAAAATGAACAATCTTCTGTTGGTTGATGATGAATATGCTGCATCGTTTGTCATTTTATGTGTCGTTATATTTATTTAAAACAAATAAGCCTACTTAATAAAACACTGTATTTAAAAAACATCTAAAATAAACTCAATTTCATTCTAACCCTTAATGAATATTACATCAGTAACCGATAGGGTTGGACGGATGATTTATAATGTTTTTCGTGAGTACCGCAGGCAATAATTTGTGAGTACGATGATTTATTACATATCACGATTAAAAGTAAGTTTCACCCGACGCGGTTTTATACTGAAATTATGGCTCTGAGTTTCCAGCAAGTTTTGCTTCGAGTCCTTAATAAGATAACGTCACGACAACTGAGTTAAATCTCAATGTTAAATTCTACTGAATTGTACGATTTTTAACCGACTTTAAAAAAAGGAGTAGGTTCTTAATTCGCTTGAAGTTTTCTACGTTTTTAATATCAATAGTTCGTAATTTATGAACCGATTTTTTTTTTGTTCGAAAGAGTACATTCGCGAGTGGGTCAAGTTTAATTTTGAATGACACTTTTTTGACCTTGGTGTCCGAAGATATACAAAAAATTTATATATTAATATTAAAGTCAAGCCCTGTTTGAGTTCACTAGATTCGTAAAGGGACGTATTAATTTCTGGCTATAATTGACTTAATATCTTATAAATAAAATTACATAAATTTAACTGAATTTAAATTTCGTTAATTAAACGGTTTTTCTTAAAACATTGAAAAGATTATTCTAGAAACTTTAAAACATGTTAGTGCCATGCTCGCATTTACAGGTTTTTTAATTCCTTTTATTATTTTTGAAGAAGCATATTCTACGAACTAACTCTCCTATTCCCAAACGTAAAACTTGCTTAAGATTTTAACCATGGTTAAAAATTCAACAAGTAGTGGTTTTTTAAAATTTGCTAGTGTTTTACAAGCTTTTGTTCTATCAACTTAGTAAGGTGACAGAGCAAAATTTGTCTGCAATATAATGATGTTAATATGATATAAATTTGATAAAAGCATAAACACGTGTTAGGAGCAACGTAACTAAAGCACTAAAAACATTTACTCGTTGAATAAAAAAAATGATTAAACATGTACATTCATGCCCTGATCTGATTATTATTAAGCCTTAAATAATCTAGCGATTTTCACCGGGCTACGTAACAACAAAGGGATCAATGAATTTGAACCCTCTTTTTATTTTGGTGTCGGATTTACATCTCATTTTTGTGGCGGCCTTTGTTGAGGTATTAATGAATGTTTGTAATTAATTCCTTACCCGGGCATTATCGTGGGTATATAGGCCTTTAAAGGAAGCCCGAACTGATTGGAACAATTATTAAAATTAAACTTCTTTTTTGGTTTATTATTACATCAATATTGCATATATAATAACTTAAATGTAATCATGAGACAATAATAAAAAGGGACAAATACAACAGCACTTTAGAACGAGCATTCCTGGAAGTGTCCAGGCAATGTTCTTTTTAAAATGTAGTAAAAAGTCATACGTATGTCAAACATTCCACCAAAGATTTTTACTGCCAAGGTATCCCTCAGAAATTTTCGATATATTCAAGTGAATTCGTGATAACAAACGGTGTGGAACTCGTTCTAATATTATTACGTGAACTTTTTAGTTGCTTGTTTTCTTCCACAAAAATACCTAAATGAAATAAAGTTAAATCCAAGCGTGGTTGCCGTTAAGGTTAATATAGAAATTAATCAATCCAAATTGTTACAACCTTGAGAAATAGCCTCAAAACGTGAATGCAAATTGCCCTTCATGTGCTAACAATTGCGAGAAATATGTAAGCAATTGGTGTAATGTACCAATCGTGGCCGAGTACAATATTTTTCTACCTTAATTTTTCGTCAACTTAGCCATTAAGGCTTTCTGTCATACCCGATAAGGTTAAGCCGCAATGCGGTTTACGGTTGGTACCGAACGATATTAGCCTTTAAGATCCTGTTAATAAGAACAGGGGGATACGATAATATGATCCTTTTTCTTTGTAAGTACTCAAAAACAAAAAGGTCGAGTCACGCACGCTTCCGTGACTTGCGTCCGCGACCGACGTAGGACCCCTTACACACGATTTGAGTCCCGTAATGACGCTTGAGAAGAAAACCGAATACTTTATTTTATTTATTCGCATAGTTTAAAAGAACTTCAAAAATGGTTGTGAAAATAAAAAAAAGCATAATATACACCAGTTTCCATCAACAATGCAACAATAACAATTACGGAGGCGTGGCTGACCTCAGAAAGAATAGGAAGATCAAATAAAAGAATAAATGTCAATTTAATCTTACGATATCTAATGTTTAGATAGTCGTATTAAATATTGTACTTCAGAAAGCTTTGTTTAGCGACCGTTTCATGTTTGACGACTAGACGAAATTTATTTGCATGTATTTACATTGTTTAACGACAGGGGAAGAGCGCGGACAGGTGATTGGGGTATGTTTGCACAGTGTTCTGGGCATAATGAATTGTCTGATTCGACGAACAGGCTAGGGAATATAGGTCACGAAAAAAGTTATATTATTTACTTGAACAAGTGTTGTTAGAGAACCTTGTTGGCGAAGAACATAGAAAGGGACAGTATCTCAGAACAGTTTTTTGAGAATAATCGGAGGCTAGCAGTCCATCTTATAAGCCAACTTTTTTATCTACATTTTTTGGGGGTTTTATCCTATTCGGATCCAACTCCATAGTAACCATTTCAATGTTTACTTATAATTAGATAACATCGTTTAAGTAACGAGCTGGCAAAGTCGCTTAGCCACACGCGAAAGGGAGTCTGACCGAATGTCATGTCACATTCCAACAGCAAATGTTGGATGTCTTCGGGCTTATGGCATACCTCGTAATTAGGAGATTCTGTTTTCCTCATTCGATATCTAAAACTTGCCGTTGGATAATGACCCTAACGAAGTCTAAGCGCTGACTTGACGTATCTTCTACTCAACATGCCTGCATCAAACCAAGGAAAATTAAGAGACTCGTTTTGTATAACTCGGTACCACATTCCTTTTTTGTTGCGAAGTTTCCTGACAAATATTATTCCAAATTTTGTTACAAAGAATTTAAAAATTTGAAACATATTCGCAATGATCCGGTGTAAAATGATTGAAAATGTCACTCACAGTAGCTCGTTTGACTGTACGATCTACCAGCTCGTTCCTTTTTATCCCAACCTGAGCCGGAATATAAGCCAACTTTGACTTTCGTTGTTATATCGTGACAATCCTTTACATTTTCTTTAACGGTTGTCGTCATTTTTCAGCCAATTTTCACAAACACACTAAACATTATAATCCTAAATCGTCCTCGAAAATCACCCCGTCTGTTGATCGTCATTGTATAAGAAAATCCGTTCAGTTTGGGCTTTTTTCGCATTCGAACAAACAGTTTTGCAATGAGTTAAAATTTTGCAATAAACAGGTCCTGCGTTGTAAAGTGCAGACTGTTTTTATTGTTATGTTCGTGTAGACGAATCCACAATAACACACAAATTCAGCTACTGTAGACCTAAACCAAACAAACAAACCGCAGTTCGGTACTTAGATAAATCTCATAACAGGGATGAAATCCGATTGTAAACTCGTAAACCTTAATGAAAACCTTATCGAATCAATCACGCTAATGCACCTCACAAAGAGCTTTTCATAAACGTTCCCCTACGGCTATACCCATAACTATTCTATAGATAACAGCAAATGAATCGAAAATACATTGATAAAATCGTAGGACGAAAATATTTTGGTAAAATGAAACATTTATTTATTTAAAGTGCATTGCAGTTTATTGGATTAAAAGTTTTACGAGTAAAATATGAGAACCATTATTTATATTACCAATCATTTTATAATATTCGCTTCTGTTTTTTCAAATGAACATTTACCGACAATTACAAAATAGATATAACAAATACTTTGTGAACCAGTATAAGAAATGTCTTGTTTATTCATGTATATTTATATTCCTTGCTTTTTTTTCTAAGCTTGACGCCGTGATCCTAATGAAGCTAGATTTTTAAACACATTTTCAATACTTAAGTATTTGCACCAAACTATACAGAAGAATTGACATAACCTTTAAAGGATGCTCTTGACACAAATAAACTTATTACATTACATAATGCTGTGAATGGGACAAACAAGAATAGGTCATTCTTGGCTAGATTTGAAGGTTGCACTTCCGAACCTTTTCTTCAAATACATTATTAATTTAAGTAATTATAATCAAGTAGTATTAATAAACTAAAACCCAGAAAACAAACCACACAGAAAATCAGAATTAGTCTGTGATATTATTTTTAAAAATATATTTGATGTCTCAAAGAAAACCTATAATTGAACCTGCATTTAATAACTCATGCATTCAGGTTAAACAGTATCTTTACCATTTATATATTTTATAAATAATGGAATTGAAAATTTTCCATCCGCGAATACAAATTTATTACTTAAAATAAAACTATTAATTGAACCGTATAGGGCTCGCAGCCGAGCTATTGTTGGTCATTAAGGAGAAGTTATAATATAGAATCGAAAGACATCGCTTTTACTAATGTGTTTTTATGAAATTACCAGAACTCGCGAAAGGAAGCAAGTGACTTACGCATTTAAACAACAATTGGAGGAACACGAACGATCATCGCGTATTCTAATAATTTTTATAACAATATTTCACCGAATACACATTATCTAGAAGCGATTTGGATGAGAAAAGGACTAATATCAGCGATGCCGTTGTTTTTTCGAATTTTTCCTACCGTCTTCATCCTTTTTAGGGTCATCCTGAGGGATTTTATGATTCATTGGTCAGCATCTTCGCCTTAAGCTAAACCTGTTTACAAATGCATGAATGCGAAATTGGAAGCCGATCGAATCGAATACTCACTTCATTCCGCGCTTAGCCTATCTAACTTTGTCCTTTTTGATTTGTTATCGAATCGACTTTAGTTATTAAAGTTTATTAAAAAAAAACAGCCATCATCTCTTTCAACACAACATCTCAATTGCTCTAGACAATACGCCTAATTATAAATAGTGTATTGTGTCTACACCATCATTATTTCCATGATTTACGCAGAGTTAATACAATTTCTCTGGATAAAATAAAATTACTCTATTCTCTTTTTTAATACTAAAACCGTTAAACCCTAAAATGCATCGTTCATCTCGGATGTATTTGTAGAGATTGTACGCAGAATGTAATATGGATTTGGTAGCTAGCCAGGAAGCAGGACGAGTTGTCATGTGGCACAAGTTAACGGAGTTAATGCACAAAATTTTTTTACTTTGATTAATTTATTAGGGTAAGATACAATATAATAGTTCTGTTTGAACAAATATCTCATCAGTAAGTCTATATATTTCCTTCAAATCTCTGTCTCTAGTATAAAGAAAAGTTTATATTTGTTTTTTATTATTATGGTTAGTTTGGTTTATTGATTTTTAATGCTCCCTTTATACATCTAAACGATTCGGAGATGGTTTGGTCATATTATTTCAATTCTGTGCATTTGTTAAGTTCATTGATTAGTTTTATCAATTGATATTGGAATGATTTGGGAATCGTTAGTTAATAAGTTAATTAAGCATTACTTTTATTACATTTGTTGTGATGTGTTACTTCTTCTGTTTAAAATATGTCTAAAAAGAAAGCGATATATTCAAGTTTATTATACAGAAAGAAAAAATATGCACAAGAGAATGAGATTATTAATTCGCCACCGCTTGTGACGAGATCTAAAGAGAAAATCTATTCTCGATATAGAATGTGGAAACTGTAAAATTCAACCAAATTTATCCATTTCGCTTATTCGCTAAGTGAGCTAAAATTGTGATGGAAAATATTTGAAACTCTATAATATTCCAAGGTTGTACATTAAATATATTTTATTTTTAGTTTATTTAACTAAAAATATTTTCTTCAGTTTCACGTACACCAATTCATGACACACATATAATAATATATATGTATATCCTTGACATTTCTTAGACCTAAAAAATAAAACATTCTACTTAGAGGCAAATATATGCACTTCAGTGATACCAAAACTTTCAACAGTGGTAGAATCCACAACATATTCTGTTGCACGAATGGCCCGTTCGACCGGTGAGACCGTTTCATCTGAAGAGTGAGGTGCCAGAGGCCTTACTTTAGTCCTCTTCCACTTCCCTCTTCAAATAAGGAAATGGTGGAAGGGAAAGAGTATTTGACGAGGAAAAGAATTGATAAGAGAAGGAAAAGGGATTTCATTCTTCTGTCTATCAAAGGTAGGCAACGGATCTGTTGCCTTGCAAATAACCTCAACCTATGGTCGTCCACTGCTGGACATAGGCCTCCCCCATTGATTGCATCATTGGGGGTAATGTGCCATAATCGCCACGCTTGGCAGGCGGGTTGGCGATCGCAGTATGTTCCACCGTACTAAGAAAAGGA
>DWLR01001096.1:0-19950 GCA_018246295.1 Papilio alexanor hazarajatica
CATGCACACAAATGTTTGTCTTGGGTGGGAATCGAACCCACGACCTGCGGTGCGACAGGCAAGTGTCTTTGCCACTGTGCTAACCGGCCATAATTTTATTAAAGCTCAAACAATTTAAATGATAACGAAAATATATTAAGAAAAATATTTTAACATAAATATCTACAACAATTATAAGAAATCGTCAATACGAAATAATTAGGGCTGGAATGTATCGTAGTACGGATCATAAGGGCCCGTACACACTGGCGACTGGCACGCGCGGCGCGACATCGCGACACCGCAGGCTATTAATCAAACTGTCGCATATCAACTGTGACGTTTTACCACGCTCAGTGTATATTGTAGCGTAAATTGGTATGAGGTGACTACGCTGCGTTAAATATTGTATAAAGTAAAAAAGGACATTTCCTAGGGATTCGGTAAACAATTTAGCTTGTGTTTTAAAATATGGAAATAGTTATTAAGCAAAAAAAGCAGCATATGAATTGTGTATAGATATATAGAAAAAATAGATTCTGAACATTATTTATATTTAAATCCATAACCCTTTTTTATTTTCCTTTTACTTTGTTTTTAGGGTTTTCATTTTTGCTTTTATCTTCCACATCAGTTCAGTGCGCAGGGGCTCTTAAAAGTAGAAGACAACTATATCTGAATTTTGCTACAAATTATGGAATAAAACTATAATAACTTTTTTTTCATTATTTCATATAAACGTTAGCATTTAACAGAGTTCTCTGCGAGAAGTCGTTCAAATAGTCGGCCATTTTGATATCTTCCGGTTGGAAGCGTTGGCAATTTATAGTTCCCCTTTCTAGTGAACTCGATCGAAGCAAATGAAAAGGAAAAAGGAACGAGCGCAAAACTCCTGGCTTCATTAGCGGGGTTAGTATGGATAACATGGATAAAGATCTCTTAGATGGTATCTATCTACATATAAAAAAAAAATTACCAATATATTCTGGGACATTCTGGGACATTATTCACACATGGCCTTCGGATCCCAAATTAAGCAGAGCTTGTACTATGGAAACCAGATAACTGATATACTACATATTACTACTTTTCTTTTATAAATACATACATACTTGTATAGATATTTTCATCTAGACTCAAGACAAATAGTTATATGTTTGTCCTGGGTGGAAATCGAACCCACGACCTGCGGCGTGAAAGGTGAGCATCTTACCAACCGCGTCAACCGGTCAATATATGATTGATATACCTACAATCTATCAAATAGATGCGTTGGTCTATCTATCTGTAGATTTACTAATGTTTTCCTTAATTTTGTATATAAAATAATGATCGAATACTTTTTGAATTACAGTATATCATGCTTTACTTTGGTATTAATTGTTAAAATTATTGTAGCTGTTTCAATACATTTTAAAATAGTCAAGACGCAGTTGATAAAAATAACAACATAGATTTAATGTTTAAATTTTTACGATTTAACCTAATTTAAGCTTTAATTAATATCACTTTTGTACCTAATTTAATTTTGTATACTCACCGTAAAGTTTTAAAAATTCGTAGATTGATGGTGATATTGTAAGTGTAAAATGTACCGACTGTTAGGTTCTATAGATGTTCATAACAGGACAAACTTCGGTGAATTTTATATAATCATAAATGTATACTGGTTATTTTCAGTATTGGTCAGTAATACAATGAAAAAAAATACAATGTTTATTGTTAAAATCTGGTTTACTACGTCGATAGGTAATATAGACTACTACCGATATATTAATACCAAAATGCCATTGGAAAGTTAAACATTTATTGTATTGATAATTAGATAGAACTTCCGTTTTGAGAGTGTAGGTAGGTTAATAAACTTCATACATGTGTGTTGAAAAACTATTCACTTCTAGAATTGTATTTAGATCCGTGTTAAATTTGTCGGCATTCACGAGTCATTCGAAAGAAGCTCGAACCTCGTTAAAAAATTTACGAATCTCAACGTTGCCGCTCAAGCGTTGGTAGTTTAAACTTTCAACTATTATTTGTGTTCATTATTTACTAACGCTAACTATGTGTAATGCCATTTAAGTCAATAAAGGAGCGAATTAATGATTGCATTTGTAAGTAAATGTTTCTACATTTACTTACAAAGCCAGTGTAAGCCTACTTGTTTTTGATATCTTATATTTTTGAATTACGCAATATTATTTTGTTAAATTTAGATATAATTATTATAATTAAATATTAATAGTATTTCGTAAAACACTACGTCATCATCATCATCTTAGCCTTCCAGGTCGTCCACTCGTCGTATGCCTCCACCATTGATCGCCACAAGGATCGGTCCTTCGCCGCCCTCATCCGGCAACAACTCCGGCACTCCGGCAACCTTGACCAGATCATCAGTCCACCTTGGGGGAGGCTTACCCACACTACATACATGCACTTTAATATTTTTAATAGTAAAATGTATTGTTAAGTATTGAAATCAATTATTATGAAATAAACAAATCACATTAGACAAAACTAGAAATTAAAACAATGTAATGATTTGTCCCGGGCAAGTCATATTAGCCGGGAGTAATACAAGGCCAATTTGAGGAATTAAGTACATGAAATATAATAATCTCGTGAACACAGCGTTCTATTTTCAAATTATCTGGCGGTATCTCTACAATAATAAAATGTCTCATAGTGATAAGGAGGTGGTGTAAACTAAACATATAATATGAATGTTATATTCCACCAATCATTTAGGTGATCAAAGTGAAATAAATCAAAACAATTCCTAAAGCCACGTTATGTTCTGTATTGACTTAACCTTATTCAAATATACTTTGCTCATTTAAATTGTGAATTGACAAACAGAAGAAAGATTTGTATACAAAATATGTATATTAATACATAATTTCAATAAAATTAAAACAATGAGTACTGTATACGTCATATTTTAAAAACTTTGGAATATGGCATTGAAAGTCACTGCTATTTACAAAAAAAAATATTATATTTCACTTCGTTACAGTACATTTGACGTAAAATCGAGTGTGAATTCGTTTTGGCTTGTTTGGAGATTCGCGATAGTTGATTGTATCGATTTGATGTTATCGATAAATAAGTCGATTCCATTTCGATTCTGGGAATCGATCAATCGACTGGCCACGCCGTGTCACGATTATCGGAATTCGTGTTGACAGTTTCGAGAAATATTCGATGTAATAAACGAAACATTGAGTTTGGAACAAACTTTAAAACGAGTTTATTTAATTATTTTTCGATATTTGATTTAATTTTTTCAGTTCGTATCTGTATTAAGCTCAATAACCGTGGGAAAGAGATAGGCGAAATTTTAATATATCTGGTGGGTGCATACATATTATATGATTTTCTAACACATAGCGTTATTATTAAGTTAATTCTTTGTATTTTTATTAACACATAATGCTCCTTTTGTTGTAATGCAAAACACTAGTATTATTGATTTTTAATTGGTAATTATACACAGAATTTCCACTACGTTACAATATCAATAACTTTAGTTAATTACTTAATATCTTCCTTGGAGATTACAGCCCTAATTAACATATAATTATAATTGAGAAGTACATGTAATTTTTACTACTAACCTAGTCTCTTCCAATAGGCTAAATAACGACGGCTTTGTGTGCATATTACACAAAAATACGTTAGGTATGGGCTATCTCACGTAAGATCAATTTTAATTCAGTTTCATGAAAGTGAGAACAATTAAAAATCATTACGAAATACCATTAAAATTACATCAGTCATATTTATATCGATGGGAATTCACAAAAAGGTTTTCAATGCCTTCGAACGGTTATTAATCCCGCCGTTTAAATACGTATTACGAGTCGCTATCACAACGCACATGGCAACATTACATACATCTGTCAGGCGCGCCCGCCGCGATTTGAAAAAAGAATACCCCCGCTTACAATACGTTCCGTTGATACATATTTGAATCGAAATCCGTTTTAAAAAGAACCACACTTTCGAGCTTACGTCAAGCAGTAGGAGCTTTTGATATAATGGGCAGTTGGATGGCGCGTCGGCAGCGCCGCGGGCGGCAGATGACCGCAACATGATTTATGGCGAGCTGCACTCGATCTAGGGGTGTGATTGAAAAGTCATTACACGGACTTAGTTGACAATGGATGAACGAAATTTTAAAATGTCTATAATGATCAGAACTATTCAGTATGAGTTACGATCAATGTGCAAGAATATAATAAGGTTTTTTAGTGATACATTAGTAAGCAAAAAATGTATTCGTAATTTATATTTGCTTACAGTTAGCTTATGCTTATGTTTAGTTATCTTTTTCTCTTCCTTACATTTTACTTTTTGGATGTATCGGTAAATTTTTAGAATGTCATCTAGATAGAATAGAAAACAAGAGGACAGGAAAATACATAAGCATATTTGTACTTATGCGTTTGTGTTATATTATTATTTCGAAAACACTACATGTTTGATCAATCTATATGGTATACATATACACTTAATAAATTAATAGATAAATACATTGATTTGTCACAAGTAATCTTTGGTATAATATTATATTATTTTTATTGTAGTCAGAAGATTCTGACTATAATAAAATCCATATCCATAATCCAAAGCCGTTAGATAATGGACAACCCTAGTACGGGCACATTTACATTTGTAAATGTGATCTCTGTAATTATGTGGCTTGTTTCAGCCACGGGCGGTTTGTAGCCTCGCAGGCTGGACGGCACCAACCGACCGGAGACTCCTGTGTTACGGCACCAAACGCCGTACTAACTTGATTAACACTCAGATGTGTACATATTTAATTTGTTTTGAATCCTTCTGTTACAGATTCATACTTACTATCTGGTTGCCTGAAAACAGTCCCTAACTGTCTACCCCAATGGACTAAATAACTAATAGCGATTAATGAACTTAAATGTTCAAATTAAGAAGATTTGAAATAGTGTTTAGCCTACATTAGTTAAAACTGATTAGACAAGTAAGTTTATGTTACACGTATTTCCTATTTATAACATAGTTTTTGTGAGTTATTTTATTTTTATTAATTAGGGAAGAACTACACCGAATTAATTATCCTGAGCAATTCCTACATGACTGTACACATTGAAGTGCAAACATAACATCTCAGAGTGATTCAATTTGTTTAAGGTCTAAATCTCATAAATCTTCCGATATAAACAAGAAGACATCGATTCCGAGACCCAATCGATAATTTATCCGGCACCATAAATGGCGCATCGATAAAGGAACCAATTTCATCCCACATTGTTTGTCAAAAATTCGATTACGTGGATGACAAAACGATACTATACTAAAAAAAAACACAATATGGAAACATAATGCGTGGATAGGAACGCATCCCTTGATTAAATGAGGATGTAACGGAACCTTTAAAAACGTGTTCCGAACTTATAAACGTTTTTTTTTCTGGCGCTACGTTCTGAAAAAGGAACGCTCTCGTTTATTTTCCCGCGTGCAGCGATGAACGAGGCGTGATATTCGAAATGCAGTGTTGTCAGCTCATAAAAACTTGTAACGAAATATGGAATAGCGTTATTGTAGTTATATTAATGCATCCGACAATGCCTTTTGTCGTTGATGTCGTTATATTGAAATGAATAGGTTAATGACAAAAAGTACCTGTATTAAAAAGGATTTGCATTAAATTTAAACTTAAATATCCTTGACATTTTGCATCTCTGACGTATACTTTCGTTAGACTATTACATTTTATTAATATAAAAAATAAACTAAAGGTCTTTGGCGTTTAATAAATTGTTGCTTGTTTATCACCCCTTAAAAAAGGGTTATTTGAGTCGTACAGAAATGATTTACGCCGGGGCGGCGGTTCCGTTCAGGTGTCGCGCGCATCTGCTTATGTTGTTAGCAGAGCATTGTTCCCTCCGGCTGCCTATATAAATATATACGTAACGTGTAACATGCTTTACATTGTCTGTAACATTATTTAGTTTTTTTTTTTTTTTTTTCAGGGTAACAATTAATATGCACGCATACGATCCAGAGCTTGAAACTTTTTATACGATAGATGAATAGCATTAAGTTACCTGTGTATTTATGAAAAATTATCGCAATTATTACTGTATTGATATAAATAGAACACACATTTCTTCTTACACGCTTGTCCATGCGTTCACCCAACCGCTTTCAATAAAATTTTACAATTGAAAAGTCAAATGTTAAAGAGATCGCCTGCCACCATACAATAAAAGCAGACAAAACTTTAAGAGATATTCACTATTGTTTTATAACACTACACAAGAAAATACTGTTGAAAATGTAATCTATACCCCTTGAGTAAAAGCTAGGCTTACTCTAACCTCTGAGCTATTGGGTCATCTTAAGGATTAAAATTATATACTCTTAATGATGATGATAGCATTGGCTGAGCACAAATTAGTAATATGAAGTCGTCTGGAGCGCCGATAGAGACCTAAGTGTGTTCTGTCGAATTTATAGGCCGGCCTTTTTATTGACGGTTCGTATACACACATCTGATTCGGCCGCTTGTCACACCGACACGTAGTGGCTGATGAAATTTTAGATAGTAGCAGAGATTTGTTTTTCTTTTTATGTATTGATCGTTTTTTTTATTCTGGTGTCATAATTAGCGATTACAAGATAACACTAGCAACTTTTTTAATGAAAAGTAGACTGTTCTGGGTGTCTTGTGATGGTGTAAAGAACAATTATTCATTCTAATTGTTATCGCACCCAGGGTATGGTCATGGAAGCATCTTATGCTACCTCACTTGTTAGACGAAACGAGAAAGTATAAACACGTTCAGTTTAAGCTGGTTTTCTATGAGATCGTCGGTTCGACTGTCCATGGTAAAGTATGAATTTGTTCGTTTAACTTTCGTAGGCAATTTAATCACAATGAAATTTTTAATGACACTTTACTACTTGCTACATAAAATTTTACAAGAAAAAAAAAATCTTGCAAATTAATGTAGCTGCAAAAAATAGCAGTGAAACAGGCGGTTATATAAAACATGCTTAATGTTTTGTTCCCATATTTTGGAGCAATCTGTTAATTTTTTAACTATCTATTAACATTTTAATAAAAATAAATCACTTTAAATGTACCTATATACAATTATCAAAGTCATCAAGTAATTTATAGCCACGGTACCTCTCACTACAAATCCATCAAATCCAAACAGGGCTTGTCTTAAATCTGCCAATATGTCAATTTTCGGTATATCTTCGTAACAAATCAGACCCAGTTGTCTCTCCAGAGAGAGTCTCCCAGAGTGTCTCCTTTCCAACAATTTTTTTTAAATCGTTTCTTAAATAGCGAAGTTCTGAGATGACAAACAAAAAAACACTAGCGTATTAAGGACCTCCTTCTTTTTATTGTAGTCGGTTAATAAGGTTGTCTTCAAGAAAAAGATGAAATTCATCTCGTTGTTAAAAAAAATTAAAAAAAGAATAAAATTTGTTGAAGACTTTTGGAGATATTTAAAGAAAAATAAAAATATTTATCATATTATTTGAAGCTTTCTAGTGCCCAAACTGACCAACGTTGGATATAAATATACCTGACTTTAATATAATATATTAAAGTCAGGTTGAATCGTCATGTTTTCGTCAGAGAAATCAGTCGTTTTTCATTGTATTCGTCATTTTCAAACAATCTATATATTCTTCCATTAATACATATCAAAAGTTTGTTAAACAAACATATATGGGATGAAAATAGTTAATGATTGATTAGTGCTAGCAACGTTTTTTGAATTAATGATTTATTTTAAACGAATTCTTTTCAAAAAATTCAATACGGTGTAAGCCAGCGTACTGTCCATCCAACGCTTTTATCTTATGCACAAGTAAATGCATTAACGATTTGAACTTTATCGTAACGGATTAAAGTTGCTTATCGAATTAATTGTTGGCAACAAAGTAATTAGTCCTAAGGAATATAGCCGGTGTGATATAAAGGCAAATGACGGCGAATTTTAATGCCTTTCGATCATACAGTAGTATCGTAACGCGCGGAATGTCGATTGCACGATGCTTTTGTATCGATAGGTTCCAATGTCTCGCGGCTAATCGATTCGAAATTCATTAAGTTACCACTTCATTGCTATTTGCTACATCACTGTCTCAATTAATATATGTATTTTATGAAATTTTATTATGACTGGGCAGAGCTTTCTACTAGGACCAAAGCTATGTTCTAGCATTACCTATTACTGTTATAGAAGTGGTCAAATTATTCGCAACACAAAATCAGATGGCGTTGTCTATTTATTAAACGGATAAAGGAGGTAGATAAGTTAAAACATCGCAACAAATAGATAACGAAATAGACCTTTCAGGGGCACTAACCCCTGAAAGGGCTGGAGATTCCTCGGCCATGAAAAGCAGGCTCTTTAAATAGTGAAAATACTATATTCCATGAACAGAACCAAAATCTAAGAACTGAATTCTACTGATTATAAAAGTACGTATTTAGTGTTGATGTCACATTAAATAAAGATCGAACTAAATTTAATATCTAATTGCTTTACAAAATTTTAAGACAAATTTTATGTTTGCATAGGTATTATGGCTGCAAGTCGTCGGGGATGAGAGCGGGGCCGCGGCGGCGCGATCAATAGCGGCCCAGATGATCCCTCCCCCCAGCCGGAACCCGTGGGAAGTGCTGACATCACAAACCGCAGATCCGCTGGAATTATCCCAGTTCCTTGCAAGACTTACGACCATAAGCTATGAAACCTAAAAAAAAACAGCTACATAAATACTATACTATCTGCATAAATAAAAATAATTGTATGTTTGTCCTCTATGCTATCCTAAACCATTGATCAGTGTGACGAAACTTTGGTAGTATGTTTTTTCAACGCACGCGAGTTTCTGCTTCAAAAAGAATATCTAAAAAAATAAAAAAATAATGTTCATTTTTTTAAATAAATGTGGCATTGCATTGCATTCCGGGTTCAGATAGTTAGTAGCTATTACCTACCTGCTTATAAATTCATACGATAGATAGATACCTACCTATCTAAATTAAATTTAAGAGATTGTGTAGTCTAAACGGAAAAAGCTCCATCTCAATAGGCCTTTAGGTCACCGACATACATATTAATAAGCTCGAAAATATTTTTTGTCATTGTCTAAGTTTCGATTTTTTTTTTATCTTCATAGGAAAATACCAACATAACTTAGATTTCTTGAAAAATTTAGGAAAACTATACAATAAAGTATTTGTAATACAGATTCAAGTGTACCAGTATCTACATATGTATCTAGACATACAATTTTAGGTCCAATTTAAAAAGGTGACATTTTTAAAATTGGAACTCCCATTTCCCGCCCGCCGCGCGACAGCAGCGACCAATGAGCAATGTCGCCTTGCCGCCCGCGACATCAGCGACCAATAGCGAGCGTCGCCCGCGCCCAGTGACACCGGGTGACAGTCACACGGAGTGAGGTCAACGCCCGTCCGACACGTGGTTGGTCTATCTACAAAATATATTCTATGGCTCGCTTTAACTGCCGTAGTAGGCTTTATAAGCCTAGTAAGGTTGGTAGGTGACATTTATGATTTTAAAATGTATTATAAATAGCTATTCATCATAATACTTATGCCCCTTACTCAAAAGGGGCAGGCGAAGTTATAGATTTCTATTCGGCACGATTCTGTCACAGATCTCTGGCGTCTTCTATTATAGATGACTCGATTTAAATTTCTGAATCGTGGTTAAAAAAAATGCCATATTGCTATGGTAGGTTGCTGTAGTTTTTAAGGAGGATTAATGAACTTCGCATATTTATAAAGCATTGCTTACACGAGTCAACAGCAAATTTGACTTTGGCTTTAAAACATAAAATTTCGATATTTTAGGTCGTATCGTTAGGCGAAAAAAAAATACATATGACATGAAAAGTTTGCTTTTGTATTGTAGGAGACCGATTGAAGGATATTTTTCAAAATCTGTGGTCTTAATTTTTAATTGAAGATGAAACCATTCAAATAAATATGTTTAGTATTTTATTGTATTAAGTTTCACTATCAAAATAACTTACAAAAAAGTGCACGCTTTTACTTTTTTCGACGTAAAATATAGAAACAAAAATTAATATGTCTATTATATTTGATTCGCCGCTAAATTAAAATTGCTTACGTTCCAAACATCTTTTACAATAACTACAAGCAGCATGTGGAGGCCACGGCTTGTCTTGATGCCGGACAAGGCAGGCTTCACAGAGAACGCGATATGTCTTTAGTTCGTATTTTATGACTCGAACTTTAATAAATTGACCACATAAGTAACAAAACGCGTCAGCATCGTATTTACACTTTCACGACGACATTTTAAGTTTTTCTAGATTTGTACAAAACACCTGATCGTTATCACTCCGATGCCACCTAGCCGCACTATGTGAACTTAAAAACCCCACTCTAATCGCGCTGAATTTTTAAATGTATTAAGATTAATTTATATTCATAAAAAATAAAAAATGAATATTACTATAATAACTATCACAAAAGCAAACAGTATTTTCTTTTCGTTTTTGTGTATAATTAACCGAAAAATCATAAAATAAACCTTAGGACAAAGAACGATTTTTTTTATAGAGTCTTGTTATTATCGGTAACGGTGGAACATATTGATTCAAAAAAGTTACCCACTTACAAAGGCGTAACTTTCTCATGGTCTTGACAGAACCAGATCTTTAGATTCACAGCTACTGCTGCGGATGGTGACTGTTAAAGTTTAAGGGTCATTTTAGTAGGTATGTAATCTTCATATTTAATCTTTGACTCACTGGCAAGGGAAATAGACAGTTGGTTTTTCATTATTTCATGGAAGAAGCAGGAAACAATAGTTATTTAAAACTAATAATAATCCTGGCTTACTGTATGACACTCTGGGGATCTAAGCGAATGGAATGACACCTCAATCTTGTAAATGCGGTTAAGCTGTTTCGGCTACAGGTGGTCACAGTGGAACGGACATACATATATATTATACATTAGCATGTCAGTCAGGCAAAAAGCAAAAGATTCACGTGGTGTTGTGACATCTGGTACAACTAAATGAAAGTTGTGAATTCGTTGCGTCTTTAGTTTTATGAATTAGAGAAGTGGAATGTAAAAGATGAGACAGGGACGGGAATGGTAGGGGATTAGACGTTTTTCGGATATTTACTTACATTACGATTATATTTTAAGCATACACCTGAATCCAATTAGATTCTCATAACATCTACGAGCGATTAGATTTAGTATATTTAAGTGTAAAATACTGCAGATTAACAATTATCATATACGAATCTTCTATTCATAATGATACAGTTCAAGTTAGACTGGCTATTTGCTTAGACCAGGGGTCGGCAACCTTTTGAGTCTGAAGAGTCAAAATTAAAATTTACAAACTTTCAAAGTTTTTAAAGAGTCACAAAACGTTTTCTTGCCAACAATAAATAGTACTTGCGTAACTATAGTTTTTTGACAAAAAAAAATCTATTTATTCATAAGAAAAATATCTAGAGTTAGAAATAGTGCTTAATCGTCGTTAATCAATTCAGAATAATTTTAAATTTTTTTTATGAAATAAATAATATTTGCGTATGGAACTAAAGAGCCGCAGCTTCACATCCAAAGAGCCGCATGTGGCTCGCGAGCCGCAGGTTGCCGACCCTTGGCATAGACGGCAGCGGCCTGGGGCTAGAGGACGTGGAAGTACAACGAATACGACCTGCGGCGCTTTGGCAGCAGGAAATAAAATTGCGGACGATGTTTTGACTTAAGTGTCTTACCATACACACTTTTAATATAAACTGTCATTGTGTGATATAGAAAGGTATATCTAGGGATAATAAAGTTAACTCATAACAATAAGTATATAAATATACGTCTAAATTAATTTTGCTAAGATTTTGTCAATAAAATCGTGTCAACTCGTTGCCGTAGAAATGTTGGAAAACGTTTAATATTAAATATTTTGGACGGTCCATGAGTAAAATAGGTATCTACCACTTTAACCTATTTAACGCGCAGTTAACATGTCAAAAACGTCAAAGTAAATTCAAATTATTAAAAGGTATATTGAATAGATAAATACACACTACAAACATTTATGAGTGACGCTAAAAAATAATGTAAATTGTTGTAAATGTTGTTTGTGTGACAGTAAGTATGTAAAATAGTGTTATTTTTATCATTCCAATTAACTTGTGCAAGGATATAGAAAGCAACAACAGTTGAAAGGCGGGACTAGAACCTACGACCTCATGATCAGTAGCCCGTAGCATAAAGCATTAGGCGATTGACGCTTTGTTTCAGTCACAAACTTATCATTTTAGATGCAAATTAATTGTTCAGATTGAATTATTGTAGATTTTGTAGGTTGATCTGGATTAGCAACCACTACATTTTTATCTTGGAGAGCATTTATTCTGCTACAGTAGAGAGGAACATTTAGACATTTCGATATGGATATGTATTTTGATTGTATCGTGTCATTTGTTGTATCTATCTACAATATAGTTGCGTCGTGAAGGCGTAGAAAATCTGTCATCGCTTCTATTCGGCGCCGGCGCCATCTGCCGTAGATTGCGGCGCGCTGACTCAGCACTTGCACACCAAGCGAGCGTGACGTATGACGATCACAGATCGCTCTCTTAGATTAGTAAATTAGATTGGTGTGATTGTAAATAAATTTTAGGTTTTTTTTTTAAGTTTAATTTTATAAAATAAATAAATTATCACCTTTAATAATAATGATCCATCCAATATTGCGACGTCTAAAAATTGCTGATGATCGATGATAATCATCTCATCAACATTTGGGAAACCTATATCCAAAATTGGACTTGTTTTAGGGCTTAATAAGAAAACTTAGTGAAAATAGAACTGAGATTTCTGTCTCTATCTCATTAAAACATGTTAAAAAGTTTTATCTTACATCTTTTAATAAGTAGGTATCTTTTTTATCATAACTGACGAAAAAGATCAACAAAAAAAGTCAGACGACGTTCTCACATTCTTCACACATTTCGCTTTTTAAAAAACCGTAGCGATGTGTTTAAAAAAGAGGTATCTCGATTTTGGGATACCGTTTCGAAACGATGACATTGCCGTTTTATACAAAGTCCAAAAACAGGAAAAATATATTATTAATGCCTTATTGGAAAGCACTTAAAGTTGGTTTTTAACTGACAGTTAATTTGGTAAATGCAAATTAAAAACGGCAAATAATCGCCATTTTAGTTTGACACGTCCTAAAAAAAAGTTAATAAAGGATCGGTCGTCGAATTGATTTCTCGAAAGAAATGCGTTGCCTGGTGTTAATTTTGCATGAAATGAGGACTCGAATGTTGACGAAGGACAAACGGTTTGATAGTCATCAAACCAACAGTGAGTCCATTGTCCTCATAGACAACCATAGACAAGATGTTTTTTTTTTTTTTGTAATTTAGAAAGATGTTTTTGCAAACATGCAAATTTTTATTTTTTTATGCGAATTCCATGAAATTAAAATTTGGGCAGGCGCTTGACATACATCTTACAGTTTTTTTCTTTATGGATGGAGAGATGTTTTGGTCGCATTGATGACGAAGACCAGGTTAGTACCAATTTACAATCTCGAGAATAGAAGTAAAAAGCTGTATTTCTACTTAAGGTATAATGTGTAAGAATAATTAAGCTCTCCTATTTTCATTCTACCACCGTTTCGCAGTCTATCATGAGAATTCTTCCGTGAAATTTTTTAAACTTAATTTGGTAATTAATAATTGTTCTGATTTATAATGTTGCGTGCTTTCTAGTTTTTGCCTTGCTAATCTACCCTCAGAAGAGTCAATCCCCCCCCCCCCCTTAATTGTAATTACAAACAGAACTGTTGATCCAGAACTGCAAGTCTGGATCAGCCACTGGTTGGGATCGTTGAATATCATCATCTCTAGATCATTTTCCATCATCACCAGGAACAAAAATTTTACATACTTATGTATTTAATGCACTTTAAGGTCATTACCAAATACCTACTTAGTTAAAATCATCGACGTATACTAAATACAAGAAGCAATGACTTTCAAAAACTTTTCATGCCCGTTTTAGTGTTGACGTGTCTACCTACCTGCGTTAGCCGAAAGGGCGCGGCTTCGGGAAAGCCGTCACTTAATCCACATCAAAGTACAATCAATGTCGCGGCGGTGCTTTGATGCTGTCGTCTTTGGGTCGGTTGCAGAGTCTTGGGTTCTAATCATCATCATTACTGACCGCGTGATAATTACACGACAATGCGCAGGCGACAATGGATCCTTAGTGTCATCGTGTCATAAAAACGGGTGTGATTTCTGTACAATCATGCACATTGATGAGAGCTTTTGTTTGTCGCTCGCCTTTTGTGTCGTGTTACGATAGTCCTTCCAGCTACCTTGCGGTGAGAGCTTGTGTTCTTGTTGTAGTTATAGCTGATAATGTAGCATTTAATATCTACATTATTAAACAGCTATACTCTGTTCCAAACCAAGACCTAAATATTGTAAATAAAGAATATCCTCACTTATTACACAAAAAATCCTAAATTCCTAAATATTTGCAGAACACACCTTTCTCTTACATGACCTTATAATATTTTCTATCAATATTTTACAATTTTAATTCCCTTTATCTAACAATTTCTACTAAATGATAAAAATTAAAATAGTGTAATGAGCGCCATCTATATAGTAAATGACTTTACTTGGTTTATAAAATTTGGATCTTCATTTGGAACAGAGTATATGTATTCTTTCCCTGAAGTGAACGCAGCAAAAAAGAAAATGTAAATGGTATACTGACTATATTTAAGAAGCAACAGTTCTATTAGGAACATAAACAATAAAACCAAATATGTTCCTATGACACTCCTGGGAAGAAAGTCAGTCAAACAATTAGTATAATCTTGAACGAAAACACGATGCTGGTGATTTAACGTGAGCGGGTTTTTTTTATTTGGGTGGTCAATCAGAGATAAACTGCACAGTACCCTGCCATCTGTGGCAGGTCGTCGACCCCCACAAAACGAGCATCGCAAGAGACAATCCGGCATTACCCACCCACGGACAACTCTAAATTAACTGTTTCGCGTCTGACGGACGTCCGTGTCAACTTGTCACGCTTGTCACGCGGTTTAAAAGCTTCTCGCGACTTTCACCGGGGTGTTGGGTGACCGAACATTTTATATGCGACTCTTTTTTTTTCTTTTCTTACTTTTATTTCTTTTAATTTAGCAATCGCTCGACAAAGTTGAATTTTGAGATCGTTGACTATGACGCTTTTAAAGCGTCAAGTTTTATATCGGTATTATTGATTTTCAGAAAAGAAATATGCAGTTTTATAAGGTAGATGTGCTTTTATGTATATATACGCAGCGCGGAGACATTTAACATTTGTTTATTTAGTATTTTACATAGTTACTTAAAATGAATGTCTCAAGGAATCCATTTTAAAAAATAAGCACCATACATGCATATTGCGATTATATGTTACGATAATAGAGTTCACATAAAAATTCTGTACGTAATTATATCATGAACTTAATACATTTTTTTTCTTTATTTTTTAGTATTTAAATGTAATAACGTACCGTCTACTATTTCAGAATTGCATGTAAATGTGACTATTATTTTAATATTACTTCTAAAAACCATTCAGCGTATTATATTCAACAATAAAATGTTGACATGACCCAAAAATAGTCGACACCATTATTCCATATTTAAATTTCCAAACGCGTGTTGTCCACTGGGGTGAAGTGGTCGGCTAGATGCCTTCGGCGCAGTAATAAGCAAAAACACAAAGGCTGCGCCGGCGCCCGCGCCCCGCTGGCGAACTGCTTTTTAAACGCCCTCCCCCGCTGGCAACGCGCGGACAAAAACTCCATACAGCGTGTTCGAAACATCTTCAAAATTATTTATCAATAATTATTTTCTAACTAACCGTTGCTGTTCATTTATTTTATTTTTTTTTTCGATATAAAATGTTCCCTATGCCCTTCTCCGTGTGTCTATGAAAAATTTCACGATGCTCTATCAAGTCATAATAAAAAGAAAGCATAGCGTACAAATAAAAAACCTAACATTATATAGTCATTAATTTAATATAGAAAATTGTTTTAATATTTAGAAATAGGAGGAATAATTTTTTTATGTTACCAAAACTGATTTCAAATGTACATAATTTTATTTTTAAGTCATTAAGTCATTTAGCTCATCATATCCATTAAGCTCAAACAGGACATGTCTAAAATTTAACAATATGTCAATTTTTTAGCATATTTTCGGAACCCAAGGTTCGATGAAACTAAAAATTAAATATTTATACCCTTAGGAATGTCCCCTTTCTTATGTAAATAAACTGAAATTGGTTCATAAATGACGAAGTTCTAAGACGAAGAAAATGCAAGCGAATTGAGAACCTCCTACTTTTTTTTGAACTCGGTTAATAAAACAAGAACACTCTGTATAAAATATAATGTACAAGTTATAATCTATAATCTCATATTTTGCCGGCACATTTGCCGTTTTTGTCTTTGATGAAGAAATACCATTGTCCGTGAGCCACGGCGATTTGTTACGGGTGACACGGGCCCTGGAGGTACCGGATAATCGATTCACATTATATTCGATACACTCATAATCGATTAGGCTCTTTGTGAGCGCCGATGCTTGTACAGTTCATAAGGCTCAATATGTGATAACAGCCTTCATTCTTAAATGTCGTTGACTTAATAACTAAATAAGGTATTGTTCGGTTAAACGTTTTTAGTGTTTAGTGTCAAGATAAGTCTTTGTGAACATGCTTTTATTTGATGACGTTAGACAGAAGTTGCACATGTTGCGATATAACTTTAGAACTTACCTATATAATCAATCTCCTTAAATAAGGAATAGACACAGAGGCAACAAAAGTATTCACAATATGCCTGTTTTGTGACTTTGAGGGTGTAAAACATCCCCAACCCACATAATACAAGCAGGTTTTCAAGTTTATAATACTGAAATATTTATTAATTGTTTTGAATTGAAGTGCGAGCATAGAGCAAAACAAATGATCAGACTGAAGGAAAAATAATAATTTCCTTAAAACGACGCCCGGAAATTATGTGAAAAATAAAGCACTCAATGTCCCGCCCACTTGGAGTTTTGGCTGCGTAGGAGCAAAGTTCCCACGTTTAAATAGGGTCACCATACTTTTAAAAATGTCCATTGATATTTATCATTAATAAATATTGTGAGCATTAAATATGTATTGTATGTATTGATGGCTTTTAATAAGGACTTAATATAAATATAAATAAGTTGATGGGATAACTAAACGTAAAAGTAACTGTATGTAGGTAGGCCTGTTACAAGACACACAGACGATTTGATCAACGTGGGACGGGACATTTCATCAGTAAACTGTGATATAATGGAATCCGCCACTAAAGTGCACTTAATATAAAATTTGTTAGAATGCGTTTATATAAGATGGCCTTGTAAGAGCAGTGAAACTTTAAGGCACACAGTAATGAGTTGCCGATGCTTTGCTAGTCTTTTATGCAGAGGCAGAAGGGGGATAAAATAAGAAAAAAAGGAAGCAGGAATAGAAAAGACCTATGTTATCTCACCGATATAACGACATACGGATGCACAAAATAACACTATATGATAGGTAGTACACGCCAGCCTTCTATGAGTTTGTGGTACGTTCTCAGTTGAGTCGGCTCATTCATGCAACAGCTATCGCATTCAGCTTTATCATTATTTTCATTTTAATTTTAACAATTTTATGGTGAGCCTAGCAGGGAGCCAGTATACCGCGATGGGCGTCACTGGGCCGCTCGCTTCGTTATTGAACGTCTCCTGCACCGCTTCTTTTAATTAAAGTATTTAACGTTAGGGAACTGTCCACCCGTCGCGCACAAAAAACAATATGATAAATAACGAACTATTCTTTTAAAATAATAAAAAAAAAAACACTATAAAACACATATTAAGATTGCTTCTAATAGTGAGTATACTCGAGATAAGATCCTTGAAATCCATTTCAGTGCTGTTAATATTTAAAGCGTCATACGTTAAAAATAATTTTATAAGTATAGTTCTCTATAAATCGCGCAAAATATAGAATTTTGTCAATAAGACTTACGGATTTGAATTAACAATAACATGTATTAATAAATGGTCTAATTTTAAGTGTTATTGGCTGTCACTTTGACGTGGCACATACGTCTTATGCCAGAAGCATCCGATCGCGTTATGAATGAGTCAGATTCTAATTTCAAATCGATGCCGGTCGCAGCGCGCCATCGACAACGACACCGGAAGCTCGTCATCGTTCGGATCGGACCATAAACAAGCGGCCAGCGGTTCGGATAACGAATTTTAAAAATGGAACACTTACCGTCGGACGTAAAACATTTATGCGTCTAATACGTCGTTATCAAGTGCGGTTATATTTGGATGACTTGTCCTGTGGTACAGATTTTTTTTTTATTATAAAGTTTCTGGAAGTGACATATGTAAATTTTAGCGAATTTACAATATAAGTTTAGGAACTATAAATTTAAATGTATCTACTTAAATTTTATTGTTTTAGTTAAAAGTTTATTTTGTAAAAGTTATTAACAATTTTTCATTAGGTTACCAGATTAATTTAGATAATGGATGTCGGAGTTTGTAATTTATTAATTTTAACCTGCTAAGTAGATTTGACAAAGACAGTGAAAATTTCTCTCTAGATTGCGTTTTAAGTTTAAGTTGTAAATATTTTGTATTAATATATAACGGGGTACGATATTTTTAGTTGTATAAAATCTGGGTATAGAAAAAACCTCGTATAATGTAAAAAAGGGAAGACGTATGAAAATAATACAGTCTATGATTTTCTTTATTAACTGCATGTTAGTAAAAAATATATTGAAAATTTGAAAATTACCTATGTCGATGTGAGACTTTATTAGAATTTAATATAACATCTTTCGGCAAATACATTAAATGACATCAAAATATATTATTACATGCTATCAAAGTATATAAGTTCATAGCTATATATGTTCACGACAAATATAATTCGCGTTTGTGGTCTGGTCCTGTCAGCTCATATCAATACCAATGCAATAGACTCTGCTAGTCTTAAACAATTCAAATCTCCATGCCTTACAGCAAATTGATTAACGTAATAATAATTGTCAGTTTCTGCAATAAATTACGTTACATTATGCGAGGCCAATACTGACGTGTATGTAACAAACTCTAAAAAGACGTTTTCAGTGGCAAAGCTTATCATAATTCTATAATTTTGGCATTGACCACTGATCGTAAATAGACCGAGCGTACTTTAAGACTTGCCACTTCCATTGACTCGCCATCTTGGCGGCGGGCCACAGCGGGCGCGCATATTTATTTATTTTTACCGAAATAGACCGAGCGGTCGTCGAGAGCGTCCATTTTATAGAACGCTCTGAGCAATTTCAGTGGAATCCGATGCGTGGTTTATGTCTTAATGTAACCTGTAACGGCGCATTTAATCGTTGCTAAGTTTCGGTGTCGAGGTTTCGATGTTTTTCACACGTACGCGGAAACTGCGGAAAATGATGATGCATGAAAATGCTGCACGCAGAAATATGAAAAACTCATTGTAAGTTAAAACTCCCATAAAGTTTTAAAAATTAATTACATTCATTATGCAACGTTAGGGGATAAATAGTAGTCCGTAACCTTTAAAGGGACTAATATCCATAGATAGAAATTAAATTTCATGATTTTCAAAATGACTAAAGATGATTTATGTATTATTTTCTTACAACCAACATTATCGCAAATGAAATATTAAATTATGACAGTAAAATTCTGTATTTGACTAGTTTTTATATCACCTTTAAAATTATTACTTCCTATACTACTACTACCTATTTTATATATATATATATATATATATAT
>DWLR01001097.1:0-19948 GCA_018246295.1 Papilio alexanor hazarajatica
TATATATATATATTTACAAAGAATTTAAGCCTGTCACGTTAGATGACTTTATTATTTGTACATATATTTATTAAACTACTAGGTACTTTACTTAAAAATTCTCGTGTTTCTTTACTTAAGATCATAAGCTCTTAGATTTTAAGACTTTGCGTCACAAAGGGATTAAAGTTAAGGATAATTCTCACTTACAACCGTATCAAACGGTTATGAATCTCGCCTTCGTGGGTGGGAGACCTCGGGTCAAACGAATTCATAGATAAAAAAAAACTCGATTGAGTGACGTCCGCGCGAAGACTAGAGAATTGCTCCTCGTGTATTGATTGAACATTGATTTAATGTGCTCGCTCGTTAAATAACACCTGGGATACTTTGATTTAACCTTTCATTACGAATTCACGGATCCAAGACACCATTCGTACTTTTTCAATACGACACATATTTAGATATCAAGATGTACAGATTCGTAATAGTTGTTGATTACTTTTTTACTAATCAGTTACATTTGTACGGAAAATAAAACCGCAATACAATTATTTTTGTTAGTACATTATTAGTTACATTTTTATTATTTAAATTTTTTAAGTTTCAAACGTTAAAAATAATTTTGCAATTAAGAGTTTCTTAAAGGACGAGAAATTGAACAAAACTTCATCTACAATATCGGTTACCATGGAAAAGACAGTAACAACTATTTGAAGCATACTATCTATTATCGAAATTAATGTACAATTTTGGGCATACATTCGGGGGAAAATGTATATGTATATATTTTTTTGTATATGTATATACATTCCATTTATATTTCCCTGTTATATGTATATATTTTTGGCCTATGTCCAGCAGTGGTCGAACATAGGCTGAGGTGTGTGTGTGTGTGTGTGTGTGTGTGTGTGTGTGTGTGTGTGTGTATGTGTGTGTGTGTGTGTTTGGGTATACTCGTATCTTCGAAACCACCGGGATACACAATAACCACACTTTGGGTTGGACCTGAACTAACAAAAGAAATATTTTTAAAATCCGTTTGGAAATTACGAAGTTCTGCGGCAGCAAACACAAAAAAGCAAACATAGAAAAAAGTTAAAAAAAATACAACCGAAGTGAGAAACTCTTTTTTATTGAAGTCGGTTAATGACATAAAGTAGAAGAAATTCTCTATTTTGTATGTCATGGAAAGTAAATATTCTATATACCTATTATTGATGTTTCAATGATCAAAACCTTAGTTTTCATTTGATATGAGAGAGGAACTAATACATCTTTAATGCTCAAAATAACAACACAGAAATAATAATTTGGCAGAAATAATATCCACACATTAGTAAGCTACGGAGAATGTTAAATAATCGCATTATTTTCAATAACGATTTCCACCCGCATCATTATTTTTTATTTCTTATTAAGAAATTAAAAAATAATATTTAAGATACGAATATATATAATATTAAAAATATAACGCATAGAAACAATGCGTATATAGCCGTTAAAGTATTAAGATTGCGGAACTGTCGCTAATACCAGTGCCAGCCCACGTGGCAGTTTCTTGCCCCAGTACATCAGCTCCGCTCCGCCATCGACAGAGGTTTGCACTTCTCATATGCAGGGGACGTATTCTTATATATAATAACATTTTTTTTTTATAGAAGAAGGCAAACGAGCAAGCGTGTCACCGGATGATATACGATAACTGCTACCCATCAATATAGTCAGAAGAGTTACTACGGATGCATTGCCAGCTCTTACGGGGGAAGAATAAAGAAAGGGATGTGGGCAGCGGCAACTCGCTTATAAGACAAAAAATATTCGAATAAATACCTCTACTACACGTTTTAATTTAAATCAGGAGTTAATGCCTCTGAAATTATTATGACATTGGTTATGTATTGGTTATACTTCAACCGATCCTTCTCGAAAGCTCTTCAATAGATTGGAGAAGGCAAGGACGAGTCATTTGTATCAACATAATTGATATAGTACATTTGTATACTAGCTTCCGCATCGTTCGTATTTTTAATCGTTATCAATTCTCTTGTATTTTTATACCAGAACATCGTCATTTATGAATCGATTTCAGTAGTGTATTTCTTTGTTGGAAAGGCGTATTTGTACGACGGTATCATTTAATTTTAAATGTCATTGAAGCTTGGGTGGCTGTCAATGACAATGTCTTATACATAAAATGTTAGACGTTTGAAGTCGGTTTTGTCTTTATTAAATAATTTAAAGTATTATTGAGTACGGTATTCTATTTGTGAAAATGAAGTTGTGTCTAGTAGTTGTCAAATGTTTACATTTGACAATTGGATAACATATAAATAAAACTCTTTCTTCGATATTTGCTTTAGCATTCAAGTCCAACTCTGTGCAAAAGCAGTATTGAACGCTAAGAGTTACAACGCGCAGCAGCGGCGTGTTAGCGACGTCCCACACAACGATATGCCCTGATCTGTTTATTCCGAACAACTCGGATCTTATGCCTGATTACCTGGAAGCGTTAAGTCGTGACACAAAACAAACACCATGCCATAGTGTCAAGCGTGGTGATTTTTAGTTCTGCTTAAATTTTAATTTACAGAAAATGAAATACACTTCTCTTATTTTTATTAACTATTATTTTAATAAATATGTTCTAAAGTGTTTAAGCCTCTTCATCCCTAATTCGATAAATGATGAAGATAGTCGTATATATGAAGTGACCTTATCATATGACGAATACAAAAAAAATCTAACTCGAGTCAAAATATTGTTTAAAGAGGTAAAAGACAAGAGGTGATACATCTTATTTCTACAGTTCTCGGTCGGTAAAAAACTGGCTAAGGAATATAATAGCAGTCAAAATAGAACATTCTGTAGCCCTTAAATGAAAGAAATATAGACGGCGTCAAACTTTTTAAATTATTCGATATTGACATTATAATAGCTGTCGTACTTCAAGAAATGATTGTGTAACAAAAAATGTTATACAGAATTTATCGGAGCATTTCACGCGGCGACAAGGCGAAAGCGTTATCAATGGGAATTTACGATACGTACACTTCTCGCAGCTGGTTAAATTAAAAGTATCAGTCACCACCGAACCTAAGCTGAGTATTTTTACTTGAAGCTCGGCAATTTCGCTTTCGAAAAAGAAAATAACTTGATTCCAATTTTTTTATTCGAAACATATATTTTTACGGCCAAGTGCAAACGGTCTGCTTTTATTATTGGAACAGAATATGAGGACCGTGACACAGTTATTAAAAACAACAATAATATAAACTTTCGGGTATCAATGTCTTCGAGTTCGTATATTTTAAAAGTATTAAACCAATCGTTGTACAATCGTAACAATAAAATTTTATACTTCGGAAACTCGTGCTCTCCGATATCCCATCATATTGTTATTATTTAAGAAAAAAAATATTGTTTAATCCTAAGTGAAGTTTCGTCTTCATTTTATCAAACTTCAAGTATCGATATATTGTTATAACAGCCATGTCGGAGCACTAAAGAGTGCAGCCCTGATAGTCATGAGGACGTACTCCCTTGTTAACGATCCCACAGCCAAATAAATTTGTAACCAAATTAGTCCCAAGCGATAAAATTTATTCGATATCCACTGAGAAAAGTAAAAATAACACATTCACTGTCGGATTAAAGAAGAGATACGATCGAGATATGGGACCCGAACGCCTCTTCCGCCCATTTTTAACACTTCCAATTAATAAAATTGATTTTGTTTTTTAATTAAGCCCGTAACGAACACTCGGGGCTTGTTTAGGCCTCAAGATCAAGTATACCTTTTAACGAAAAGATTTATTTTATTGCTCGAAGCACAGTTCTTGAATCTTTGGCTTCGATCGAGTACACGATGACGAAAAAAGCGATCTTAGTTTTATGGCGGCAATTAAAAATAACCTTAAGAGGGTGGTCAGAGATAATTTTTTTATTAAGTTAAACCTCCTTTCCCATAGTTTATTTACACCAACATCATACCTTTGCCTCCCTAAAAAGCCGATCTATTTTGGCGCTCTTGATACCAAAAACATCGAATTTGGTGTTTCGGTAAAAAATTTCAATCTTAATTAACAGTGTAATTCAACTGCCCACTTTAAGTGGGTTAGGCAAAATACATTTCCTTCTCGTTCGCTTTTCTAGCAACTACTGAAGTCACAGTTACTAGAAATTTCGGATAATTTTTATGGTGTTAACTTTTTTAAGTAATAAAATATTTAAAGTGTAATATTCAATCATTCAATATTGACCAACGAGTTTCGATGTGCTACTCTATAAAATAAAAAATAAAAAAATGAAACAGGAGCTCGCAGGGGAATTAAAAAGCCCACTTTGCATTCACCGACATTCAAACTCTGGCAATTTCTGACAAAAACCTTCCATTCATATCAGTGCTAATTATGGTGCCGACATGTACCGGAGCACGCATGAATGCATATTTACTGGTAAAATGTACGTACGAATCTTTGCGGCATTCGCCTACACATTTGCATATGAATGTGTAATTAAACTACGATGTGAATGCAAAACACTTTAATCGTTATAACATTGAAATTGAACTCTCTATTCTACGCATAAAAATGGAAATTTGCTTGCGCTTATTTCTACTGCAAATTGATTGCAGATATAAATGCGTATAACGCTAGTGTATATTTATTAAAAACAAACACGTATATGGATTGGGCAATGCATTTTTGCATCGTAAAAACTGCAAAAGTTTCATATCAAGTCGATACCGGTTTAATTAATAACCCTTTGATAATCGCTGATTGGTCATTTAATTTAAAAACAATAAGTAAGGATGTTTATGACTATAAAAAGAGATACATATTCTCTAGTTCAAGCCTATTATAAAAAAACTCAAAAAGTATTATTTCTTGCAAAAAAAAATATCACGTATATCTAAAGGTAAGCAAAATAACATGGAATAATTATCAAGCGCTACAACCATAGGGTAAGAACCTTTTCTTAACTCTTAATTCTCGGGCTTTTTTTAATAATTTTTACCCGATAAAAAGCAGAAGGCTGCACTTTCCAGTTATATATAGATTGTGTTAAATAGACAAGAGAACTGATTTCCCATTAAATGCCGTTGTAGCCGGTTACATAGGATTGCAACTGCTGGATTTATCTCTTGTTACTTTGATCCAAAAAATTAAAAATGATATAATAATATGTATGGAAATAATATTGATGAGTAAACGTTATTTATATAAGAAAACTGTATAGAATTCTAAATTTTATATTAGTGTACATTAGGGTTCAGGGAACTAATTTTCTCCCTAAACGCTCTACAAAGAGAGAACACTTCAGTCACAATATGGCATGTGAAAACACGGTCAAAGCGAAATCGCGCTTGGAAACAAAGCGGCGCGGCCCTCGACACAACAATTAGTCGAATCACAATAATTACTGAGCGCATTGAAAACGATACCATCATTCACATATATTCATTTTTTTTTTCATCAAAGCGAAGAAACAAAAGATCCTAACCCTTTCGGCACGTGGCCATACGCTTTAAAGCTTAGGGTGCGTTTCAAGTTGTAACAACACAAAAAACTTTACTCGGATTTTAATTATGATAATACTAGATAATTGTTGCTACGTTTGTTAATTTTTTACTTTACTTTAACAGATTTTTAATTTTATAAAATGTTAGCAGTATGCTCTTTTAGACATAAGTTCAACTATCCTCTTTCTTTAAGACTCTGATGAAGCGATTGTATTGAGATACCTCAATAATCCTTTTAATTTTTAAAAAAAGAAAACCGATTTTAAATTTAAACAATTTTATTTTTAACTCGTTAATAATCACAGTAGGTCACGTTACAAACGAATTACAACCAAACAGGGCTTTTTTTTAAATCTACCAATATGACAATTTTCGATATTACATCGGAACCCAAGGTTTAACCAAATTCAAAATAAAGTGGGAGCCGCTTGCGACTGTCCTCTTTCTTACAAAAAAAAAATTAATTTTGAAATTAGTTCATAATTGTCAAAGTTCTTAGTAGTTCTTAGGTAAAAAACAAAAAAATACAAGCAAATTGAGTACCTTATCCTTTTTTGAAGTGGTTAACGAATGATTTCTTCTGTTGTCAAATGCTGAACAAAACTAACGTCATAGACTTTTAGTTACGTACAAAAGCATTTAAAATTATACAGAATACGTATATTTATATTTCCTCTATTTAACATTTAGGAACTGGTGGTCAATAAGCAAGGTCCTAGTTACGATATCTTTGTCGGTGTCCATCCTTTGTCTTTTCAACGAAACATATTTTAAATCGACGCGAATTGAGTTTGTATTGACGTGACTGGTGTGTCGGGTCTACGAGTATGTCCTGGAAGTTCTAATAAACTCCATAGTAGAGTATAAGACCTAGTATTTTGACGTATTTGATCGGTAACTTGAGGGCGAAGGAATTGATTCTATGCTTGATTTTTGAGTGTGTGGATGAAATGCATTCAAGTTCTCAAAACATACGTTAATTAATCTACTGGGCTATCAAGATGCCCATGTCTCAAAGTATCGGCCGCTAACGCGACATTGCGCAGGATTTTATATTTCGTTATACCGGGCCGCACATTTATGTTGTATCTTTTCCACGATATTTACTTAATTAAAATATTCATAATTGTCGTTCATGTATGGGTTTATCGGTGTCATTGGTTATGGTTAAATCAATATTTTAGCAATCTTATTGATATGAGCTCACTTGTGCATTATTATATGTTTTCCTTTTCCTTTCTTAAGTTTCCAACATGACTACAATCTTATCAACGCCTTCATTAAAAAAAAAACACTGATTTATTTTAATTAATTAAAACTGAAAGTTACTCACAAAGAAAGATAAAAACATTCATATTATTAAAATATGGCCATTACACGAACAAAGTACGATTAAAGCCATTGTATACAATGTCCAAAAATCGATAAGGTACTAACAATACAAAGGGATATAAGCTTAAATCCAATAATTATGACTGCAGAATAATTATCACTTTAATCTGCGAGGGTTAGCGGCGGAACAGATGTGACATAGCGCACCGGGCCACTCCGGCGGCCACTGTATCGTTAATAATTGTTTTTTTTACTCTTTTCACGAGGCAAAGCCCCATTCAGCGCTTTGTAATTAGCCATCGACGCTGACGTTGATTCTCTCTGAATAATTATTGTACGGAACCAGTTGGACGGCGGTGGTAGACTCGCTGGGTTTTGAAGAGCACTCAAATGTTTCTGTTAGTATAAAGCTGATGTCAGTATATCCACTTGTAACTCTATGTCTATAACTTATAATATTTAATTTGAACCTACGCTTTTAGTGGATAATTATTTTTAAATAGTATGTAAAACTAACCAGTTTATGATGATATATTACTTGATACGAACTCAAGATCTTTAGTTTTGAGATATATGTACATACTTTTAAGTATGAAAATACTTGCTGAAGACATTGGTTAAAGTAAAATTGGACCTTTTAATATACCTTTGTTAAAGTTTGTGACCTTGGTAAAACGGAATGAAACCTTAAAACTTACAAATCGTTACAACATTTTTGTTAAACCTATGAGCAGCATTGTTAACCGTCTATATTACCGCAGAGAACTTTATAAAGGTAACATCCAACTGCCAATTAACCCTTCACAAATTGTTCCGACGCATATTCAAATATTTTGACCCCCGGCGAAGGAGCCATAATCCGCGTTGTTCAACATTCATATTTATCACATCGCGCGTGTAAGCGGCGTAATAGAATAAAGCCATTGTGCCAGAAGGGCCGATTTAACCCTTTCATGGCTGCTAAGAGAAAGGACTGCTAATGGTCTTATTTCGGCTAATGATGCCCTTGCAACTGGGGTTGTTACTGTTGCGAGATGAAGTGATAACTCACTCTATGAATTCCTCTCGTTTATTCTTTGGGGTCGCGATGTATTATTCATTATCCTTTTGTTTTTGAATGTTGTACTGCATACACATGGAGCTACTACTAATAATATATTATATGTTGTCAATGTTTGGAAGCATAAATCAACGGATTTTATTTCAGAATATAAACTATATACAACCTACAAACTTATCGTTCATACTGGCCAAAAGATAAGTGCTAAGATAATGTAAGATTTCTGCTATCACAGCGTGCGCTACATAAACAGATTAACACGAACATGATGCGCAATTCTTTCTCATATACAGTTCGAAAAAAATATGGACAGTATATATTTTACCTATATTGGCATGGGTGAGGCGGTGACCCATAATTCTTGTCTGGAATGGCTGGCTTAGAGGTTAAAGTTAAGTTTGGCTAACATGCATGGAGATCTTTTAATTTCACTATCTGCATTGTAAGTTGTCAGTGCAATTGATAACGGATTTTTATCGATCTCTAAAACCGTTCCAGGATTTAAAAAAATTCTAACTATAATAATTCACCGTTTGATCAGCTGGCGGATTTGAATGATGATTTTTTTTTAGATTTTTTAAAGAAAAAAAGTAATTGTATTACATTATCGCCCCAACCTAATAACAAACAAGCGCCCCTTTTGTTTGGCGTCTGAAAAAATAGCTTAAGGGCTGAAGTATGATAATCATCGTTTTTTTCTTCACCCGCTTGATTACTCGTAAATGGTGATCGAAACAAAAAAATATATATATTATGTGAATTAATCTTGCATCCCAATCAGCGGCTATGCAAATTCATACGGCAGATGCGAGCCGAGCCGTACCGCTCTAATGATTATAATAAATCGAATATACAAGTCCGAAATTTGTATTAACAATAGCAGTTTAACAAAATCCATTAAATTTCAAAAATATATATAAAACACAGATTTCATATTTTCATATCAACGATATTCATCTTTAAATTGGGAAAGAAAAATGTTGTAATTAATATTATTTAGTTAAAATCGTCTAGTAAAAACGTCAATAGTAATAAAATGATTGGATGGCAAAAATTTAAATTCTTAAAAAGTAGAATTAATTATTCTATAAATTATTCATATAAATAACAAGCTTGTCACCGACAAGCTCTTCCAAACATTGACAGGCATTTCTCGAGTGGACGGATATTTTAACAAATATCTGTTTAATATAGGGATAGTTTAGGATAGAGGAGGAAGAAACGGCGTCTCACGTGTTGCTACATTGCCCGGCAGTGTCAACATATACATTAAGTATCAATAGCAATAGCTCGGATTGTAACTAGTTCTTATTAAGTTGTATTAATAAAAAAATCATTAAATATTCGAAAACATTGTTACTGAAAAACATTTAAAGCTTTTAAACCAATTTCAGTAAACAGATATAATAATTGCTATTCTTTTATTAAAAACTTTATTAGGTCCTAAATGTGAAAAGGTATGTCAAAACACACGTATTGTACCATAGAAAATAATTTTAGGAGTTAATGAAATTGGTTCAGTAGTTCCAGAATTTAGCTGAAACACAAATTAATCTTGCATATGATTGAAAATTGAGATATTTCATTCATAAGTTTGATTTTCGGTTGTGACATTTGTCTTAATTGGCTTGAAAAAAGCGAATACAAGTGAGAGATTTTTTTTTTATTTTTATTTTTTTTTTAATTATTCTCTGTAGGAAAGACCAGGGATCTCTAAAGCAATCAAAACACCTAGCGCTAATCAAACACGACTTTAAGAATTGTGTTCATTATTTTTATGATCAGATATTGATCGGGTTTTGTATTTAGTAATAAATTATAACCTGTTTATTAGGCGGTAAATCACTTTCGTCCGTTGTCTAGACGCGCTAGTGTTGAATTACGCTTGGTTCGCTTTGTTAAGATTTATTGCACCGTATTTTGATTTAAGCGCCGCGACTATGTTGATTTGATTCTAACGCCGTTGACAATTATTGCCCATGTTGCATGATATAAGTACTCGTAGTTAAGAGTGTTGAATCATAACATTTTAAAATGGTTTTAATATTTGATGTACTTGTTACAAGGACTTTGACTATACGTGGTTATTATGAATATAAGCGTATTACTTTGCGACATGTATAATGAATAAGTTATTTTCTTTTTTTTATTTAATTGTTCAATTAAAACGTAATGCATGATCTAGAACTAAAAAGACCTTATTAAATTTAGCATGCATTTTAACTTTAATAAGAACTTTAAAGTGGAGTGGCTAGATGGCCTGCCTGGCAGATCTAGGTTTGTATGCTTAAGTTTCGTCTTTGTAATTTAAGTTACTTAGGGATTGTTCTTAATCTCTAAATAAAAACATCTACTTATGTACTTAGTAATGTTGTGTTACACGGAATAATGTTTACCTAATATTACCTATTATTAGTCTAATGTAAGATTATCTAGTAATCGCTTACGGCATCACTCAACTTAAAAGTAGGGTTCCGTAACTAACTTTTTTATTAACTAACTTTTTTCATGTTTAATGATCAGAAATATTTTATCATCTATTATCAAAAAGATTTCACTGTTAAGCATTTTATTTACCATGTATTAATAATGTTATCCTTGGACGCTTAAAGTCCTGATTTTGGCAGATTAGTGAACTGTGCCTTTATGATTCTTTCTTAAGATGTTCTGCAACAAATGCCGAATAAGTTTTCACCTCTGTCTTTGGTCATAGTAACATTTCAAGAACGCAAAGCGAATTTATAGGTCGTAAAAATGTGATTTTTATTTCACAAACAAAAAGCATGTTTGTTTTTAATTTTTAAGTCACAGCAGTCAAAGCAAAAACGCAGTAGCTCAAAGAAACGCCTAACTACCCACATTAAGTACGTAACCGAATCTCATTTACCTGTCAAATATGTATGAGAATTACTAATAAACTTCATGATATGTTTTAAAAGTTATTTGTATCTGAACGGGCGTAGATCTACAAATTTAATTTACATAGGGATTTTATTTGTGTTTTTGCGCCGCGGGGCGTCCGCCGCTGAGCCTCGACCATTGTGCCCGTGCGAGATCATTTTGCTCTATGACGTTGCGCTCTAAAAATTATAACTTACGCTTAATCTTTTCAGTGTCGCACTAATTCTGTGCGTTTTTTTTGTTACCTATATCTAGCTCGTTATGGAATCTTCAAGGAATCTTAAAAAAAAAAAAAAATATTTGTGACTATATACCGCTGTAATTCCTGCCGCAGAGTTTTGCTTTTGTTCAATGCGACAAAGCCTCTCATGAGATTCGATTCTCGTTCGGTTATCACACAATTATCTTGTGGAATTATTTATTTTCAGTGATATTTTCAAGCCAATACGATATAGGGTCCTTCAAGGAAAAATAGTACTCTTTCCTTCGACCGGGATTTTCTAATCTTCCTGTAATGTATCAGAATATCGGAATTAAATAAGGAATGTACAGATTATTATTTGTGAGGTGAGGGTATGAGTGCGACTGTCACTCCAGTCTACATCTCAGTGGCGACGTGTACCCAAATAATTAAGTGCGAGAATATAATGAGAATCTTAGTTTAAAGCTATGAGTTCATATTTTGTTATTTTATATTATCCTCTTCTTTGTAAGAACTTATTTATCTATACAAAGTGATAAAGCCCACTAACAAGTGCTCGAAGCACTTTCTCGGCGACCTGTCATAATCATGCGCACGATCACGATCCAGCATCAGTTAAAAAATACACAGACGAGCAACAACAATGGCATTCCTTTACCGTTCGATTAATGACATTCGAGCATGCGCCTCTAGTGACACTCCTACACCTACTTAGTTGACATTATGTAAATACGTCTCCACTTTATATTGTCGTACTCATTATGCCGTCGTAGATTCGTTAGGTGAAGAAACACATGTTGTTTTATCGAATCGACTTCAGGCACAGACGCAAGAAAGTACGGATTTGATATCAATTAATACTGGCGGCGCATCCTTGGGCACATTCAAATAAAAAATCTCACATATTTGAATTGTATAAAAGTACAGACAGAAAACAATTTTGCTATTCGTTTTTAATTTTAGTTTTCTATAATTATGTTCTATTAAATAAGGGAGTCATATAAGCAAGCTTTAAAAATTTATACGCCTAGCTTAGATCAAATATTTCACTTTACAAATTCAGAAATATCTTGCTTAAATTTTAGCGCGGTGTATTGCAGTACGACAATTCCTATTGAAAATAAGATCATTAAAAAGCAGTCTACACGTGCTAAACTTCTCGACCCCTTTCAATTAAAATACTTTAAAGCTATTTTTTTTATAAAAAATCTACAATTTACTTTATTTATTCTAAATTAATTACATAAAAAATATTTATAGAAAAATATATAGTAACAGATCGGGACTTTGTGCGTACCGAACACACAATACAGATACATCTTAGCTCACACAATGAGATGATTACAATCCTTTATATCTATCTATACAACATAAAAATATCTACAAGCATTCACTAGTGGGCGAGAGAAAACAATGTCGGATGTTCTCTCCTGCTCTAATTTTTAAGATACACTCGCCCATAGATAAGCATCTGTGGAATGATTTGATTAATTCAAACAAGGCTTTAGTACAAAGAATGGGAAGGGTTAAGTATTTTTATTGCTGACGCGTGTCGATATTAATCTGTGCTTGTTGCCTTTGGTTATTAATCATTTTAATGAATATAATGTTAATGTACTTCCCCTCTCTAACTTTTAGTCAATTAAAAGTTATTACGATTAATTTTTTGTGATTCTTTTTAATTATTAGCCAAAGGACGTTTACTACTGGACATAGGCATCACCCAAGGATGACCACAAATATTCCTTGCTGACTTCATCCAGTGAATTCCTACAACACTGTCTTGATCGTCATTCTGTCTGTTCCGAAAGTAGGTAGACTTTGTGTCGTTCTGTATGTAGCAACTGGTGTTGCACGATGATAATTTCGTATTGACTAATTTCAGCACTAATTTTGTATACTATAAAATAAGGAACAAAAACATAGTTTATGTTAAAACACAAATATGTATATACATTAAGATTGTCACCTATAGTTACAGAATCGACTAAGCAGTCCAACTACTTGGACTTTATTGTGCATATAGATAATTACTTATCTTTGTAATACTAAAGAATTTGATTTTATTTGGCATTAAACAACTTTGGGTACCTTTTTATTTTCGTTTATCTAATCGTTGCGCAATAAACCCCTTTCTTTATAACACTCCGAGCAGTTTTGGAAAGCTACCTCAAAGAGACTTTGTGAAGAGGATCTGTTTTCTGCTCCGATTCACTCGAACCGTATCAATTATGGTAATTCCGCGTTTAATTTCCTGGGCCAGATTAATCGTGCCCCCTCCAAGTAGTAAATTGATTTATTAGATGAAGTTTTTCTAATCGTCTTTTTCAGTTATTTGCACAGTTTCGCTCTTTACCTCGATTAAAATGAAAAAGTATATCCTTTTCCCTCCTATAATCATTTACAATATAATTATTAGTATTCTAAGAAAAAAATGAAGCTATTGGAATTAAAAAACTGTTTATATTTGCTTAAATTAGTTTTTTAAATGAAAGTAAAGTTTAATTTAAAGAGAGAATAAACAATGCTGCACAGATTCATTTCCACTGTCATAGATAACTACTCTTGCTTGTTCACATTAAAATTTGCCGACTATATATTTAATATAAACATATGACTTGCGCTTAAGAATACACTCTTTAGCACAGAGGAATAAAACTCATATTTTATGTCAATATCACGTCGATTAGTGCAAACAAATGACGACGTCGCTGTTTATCCCATAGAAGTTTCTATTAATTCTTTAATACGGTATGGACTGTCTTTAACAATGGACATGATTAATTAAAGCGAACGGAACGCACGAAGGACTTAAATCTTTCTATAGGGAGAAAAGTGTTATAAATGATTTTGTAAAAATTTCAAAGTTTTATGATAAACACGTGATATTAAGCGCAATGAGTTAACTGGAACGGAATTCGCGCTCAGTTAACACTTTATAACTTATGTGTAATAAGATTACAAAAGATCCTATTGTTGTTCACAATTGCATTTTTAGAAGAAGGGTTCTGTAATATTTTTATGCTGTTTTTATCTAGGGAATACACGTACATAGATAAAGTTACAGCTATTCTACATAATTGCACCGTTCGTAAAATGATTTGGAAACGTCAATAAGTTTTAAGAGTAACTATAATGTCGCTGTTGTTTGCAGCCAATAATAAAATAGAAAAATAATAGAGAAAAGACCCTATGCCGCCTCAGAGCTTACGAATCTAACTTTAAAATTCTTATTTTTTAAGAATTTTAAAGTAAGATTTTTATGAAATATCAAAAACGTAAACATTAATTTTTTTATATAATTATGGGGTTCACATTGTAGTAATTCCGATCTCAAAAGCAGCGAACAAAAAGCCGTTTTAGAAAGCAAACGGCATGTTTGCTGACTCGAATTAAATAGTCTTACACACAATTGAATTACTTGAATTTTCTCGTCGACTCTTCGAGAACAAAAGCGTTATTAAATACGTAATTATTCACATTTACTTGGCGTGCAAGGTTTTAATTCAAAGTTTCGAGGGAACGTCCGATTTAATTCTAGCCGAACTAATTGGTGGCGTGGGTCGAAATAATTTTGTTTACTGCCTTTTAAAAGATCCCACCCACTGGCCTCTCATTACGTTATGTCGGTAATTATAGCGTAGTAATAGGTGTGTCTACTGTTTTAAATTGTTTTACATTTTAGATGTATACAGTGATACACCAATTAAGATTGCTTAAAACATTTTGTTCACATTTGTTACATTTTATATTTAACATGATTTTTTTCTGAATTCTTTGTTTGAACATGTGTGTCTTTCTGTCTTTAAGAGCCATTTATAGCTTTTATTATTGAAGCAAGGTGAACATACGTTTGTAATCAAAGGGCAACTTTTACGCTAAACTTCGTAAGTAACTTAATCTTTTCTTACAATATCTTATGACATTAAGTATTACACAATTTCACTTAATTTTATCTCACAATTTCTACAAAATTACAACATTTCCGATGAATATATAAAATAGTGTATTGTATGGCCGTCTATTATAATAGGTGTCATTTGTTTGTTTACAAAGTTTAGGTCTTGAGTTAGAATAAATTATAGGTCTTCTCATGTCTCTTCTCTTGTCTCAGTACTCTACTATCCAGGATTGGTTCTATTGTTCTTAACTGGACCTCGATATTTCGTAGGGTAAATTATTAGTAACAAAACTGTGATCCTTTTAGAGTTACTATTTTGTTGGGTGCGGGTAATTTTATATTTCATTAATTGTTTTCATTTGACCACTATACAAGAGCCTTAGTCAATTTCTAATAATGTTGTTTCTGGAGAAAACATGTAAAACTGTCTTGTTGTTGTTGTTTCACTCCCAGATTTTAAATGTCTCTTAAAAGTTAATGGGGTTAATTTGGATGCACCATTGGATGCTTTTACCTCCACCACACACATGTTAATTAGCAATGCAATTTATTACAGTCACTCCTACTTTTCAGACATTGTGGACAAAACGTTTGGTACGTTGCCAAGTTTTCAAGGCATTCGTTCTTCGAATTCCGTTATTCATGCATTTGAATGTCCCTGTTAAGTCTTAATATGTTTTACTTTAAGTTTTTGAACGTTGTATTAACATGCATACAAATGAGATGAAGTTAAAAGATTGGCTAATAAGACAAATGACCGTGCACCTACATATTTACTCGATGGAATCCATTCTTGCAAAGAAAATAAATGTAACGGTATTAAAAAACATTATTTTGCTTAAAATTCAAGTCAACTTCAGTTTTCTTTAAGTTGACTTTAAATAATTCTGATATGGTATTTGATGTCCTGTTGACCGATCGTCAACTTTTTACTGTTGGAAAAAGAATTTGTCGTACGAAATGATAGTTTACGTTGGGTTTTTAACATGTAGCAAATGAGAGTGTGCGCACAAAGCGACATCAAATTAAATGTAGCTCATTCTGTCCTTAGCTTTAACCTTGCGACGGCGCGAAACACGAAAATCATCTCCAGCTCAATAAGAAATTATAATAAGAATTGATATCTTTACTTAACTCATTGTAGCTCATAAAATGTCGTATATCTTTTGGGGTTCTCTTGAATACATTAGAAATCATACTTTATGGCACATAAGGCCTCAATAAATACACTCAGTGAAAACTAGGAGTAAAAAATCCTAATATTGTACTTAGTTATTAAACCACGTACTAAGATTACGTAATCGCGTATTTTTAGGGGAATTAGTTGCAGAAGTGAGCAGTGCTAACGTTTTATAGCTAAGCTGTTTAGTGACTCACCATTATTATCGCGGGAAATTGTGTTGGTTCGAATTGAGCTGCATACGAAATGTAGGAGGAAAAGTAATTTGTCGTGTGCGCTAGTTTGCTTTTCGTTAGCGTTGTTAGGTAAATTTTGATTTCGGGCTCAATATTGTGTTGCAGCACTTTCAATAGCCACAAAAGCCATCAGTTCGCATTCGTGTAAGAGTTGGAAACCATTCGCAGCTTTTAAGTTATTTTAAGTATTATAATACTATAAAGATTGACTTTCTTGAGTATTTAGGAATAAGGGAGCTAAAATAGCAACGCAAAATGCCTCGCGGTCCTCTTCACGAACCTTTTCCGCTATGTCCACAGAGGCATCAGAACCCCAGTTCGACGAACAAGAATCCGAAATGGAGCAAGACGCCGCGTTCTCTCAAGAGAACTCCTTAGACTCGTTCACCACGATCTCAAATAAAAAGAAGCGCAAGAAGCGCTCCTCCCACTGCCTCGTCAACCTCCTCCCCGGTGCCTCAGAAGTCACCAAAATCTAATCCCCAAGCGGTAGCTGGACCGTATCATACCGGATCGGCTTCCATCCCGGCCCTTATGTCCCTCCTTTTAGCGCCTCCAAAGGTTGCCTCCACCCCACAGCCTAAACCGGCTGCTCTTGTAACGATACCCGATACGTCCCAAGAACCCACCGTGGCCCGCGCGTCGCAAGACAAAAGACCTCCCCCAATATACATCCATGCCCAAGACAAATGGCTGATTATTCAATCAGCCATGTCAAAGAAATTTAAAGTAGTTGCGACAGCTATAGCATAGGCAATCTGTGGCCTAAGTGGTTTGGTGATAGAGCCGCCATGTAAAAACATTCTACCTGGCCTATGCCACAAATGCCAGTTGTACGGGCACTCGGCTCGTAACTGCTTTGCTCGCCCCAGGTGCGTCAAGTGCCTAGCAGAACCTCCTGGCTGATTCTGGCCCACCCTCCTGCGTACTTTGCCAGCTACCAGGACACACGGCCATTTACCTTGGGTGCCTAAAAGCACCCAAACGCAGACAGTTGCCCCAAATGCTACCACGTCAACCCGCGAGGCGACTACCGCCGGTGCCGTCATTCCCCACCTCCTGCCCTTCGTGACAGATAGCCGCGCCTTAAATCTCCGCATGGGTCAAACCTAGGCCCACCGCACCTCTGAGTACTCAGTACGCCACGCCCTTAACCAAAGCGTCACCGGTAGTGTCGTCAGTTGTACCATCGAAACAAAAAACGGCAGGGACCGATCCCTGCCACTTCGAATCTCTCAACCGGCTCTCAAGCCTTAATATGGAGGAGGTCCTTACCTTCGCCGATGAGTATTAAAACGCGTCGGGCAACATAGGTACGCGACTGTATCTAATCAAGAAATACAGGCACATAGTAAGTACTCTTGATTTTAATTAGTTATAGCATGAAATATTTAAATTAATTATCGTAGACCTAGGCACGTTTTTAGCTCTCGGAACGATGCTTTAATTTTCGCTCAGGCAAAGGGAAAATACATTCGCAGACAGACCATATACTGTGCTTGCCAGCGAGGACAGCCATCTTACTCTCTTTCACCAATCAATGATAGAAGCGTTGTTGGACTTTCTTCCGTCACTTCTTCTCCCAGCGCAAACGCTTTCCGAAGTGGTGTAGTAATGTTAGCTGTAATGCTAATTATAATCCGACAATAGCAGCCGAGCGAGCCAAGATTCGGCCCTCTTGGGCACCCCCGAATCGGATGCAAAACGCGTATTGAGTGACAGCCCAAGCCGAGGTCCTCTCCCGGGGGCCCTTGAGTCCAGTCACTCCATGGAGCATCCGCCGAAGCGAACTAAGACCTAGGCGGCCTCACAATCTGGTAAAAATAATAAAGTAACGGCCCGAGCTGAGGCTCTTGAGGGAGCTCTCGAGCTTAGTTACTGCTTAGAGGTTTAGGCTAAGTGCCCTCTGTGCACTGCCCCCTCAAGCCCGGGGAAACTGTAAATGCCTCCTCCAGGCAAACAGTGGCAAGTCCGTCATAAAAAAAAATAGCTCAGTGCTCTTTTTCAGTACGATTATTCGAGTGACAAAGTAGCTGCTTCCACCTGGTGGGACGGGATAGTTGGATGCCTGGTAGCTAGAACTGTTAGAATAAAGTGTCCTTTATTGTGAATACTGAACAAATCTTCAGTTTATCAATAGACTGTGTCTTATTTATCACGCCACCCGTTACAACATGTATTTGTATTTGATTTGTAATATCGATATGCACATAACCCAGCCAGAGAGTACACAGACTCACTCATCCAACCGCAATAGCACATATAAGTTTATTCAAATATATTTTGGTCGGTTAATTAAATATCAAAGCTATTAGTGTTAAGATTTGCAACAAGATAAGCAAATTCCTTACCAATTACAGCTATCATTCATCAAATTAAATTAAACGAATAGCTGCTTGTTCGCTAAAACATTTCAATGTCATTAAGTTTTATAAAAGTTACCAAAATTTTAATGATATGATTAATTTAATCTATATTTTAATTTTTAGTGGTGACGGTTGCGGATGTAATAAGAAAAAAAATATCTCTGATTAATGTTTACCGATAGCTATCCCTTGAATGAAGGCCATGACTTAAACAGTTCTGCATAAAACTATAGCTTTTCCAATGGCCTCTGTCTTCAATCTTTTTTATAGAAAGTAATTTTTAAATATTTTTTTAAAGAAATTTATTACATGATTTTAGCTGTAGAAATTAACCATAGCCATTAATTAATGGTTAAGGATGATACGGATTACACACTACCGATAATGAGGTAATGCGTAATCCGCTTCCCATATCCCTAGCACATGCTTATTTGGAATGGTTAAAAAAACTCTTCCTGGGTAATTAAATCAGAAAATATTACACATACAATAGTACACACATATATATATTTTTACGTGAACAATAATGAAATATTACTGAATAACCAGAAAACATCAACATTAATTTTTATGCTTAATTATTTTCACTTGTAAAACGTCGATAAATTTGCTGGACCTTTAAAGTAAAAAGCGCTTTAACATTCAGTGTATTAATAATATGTTACTTGTAGATCGAACGCTGTTATGTTCTGATATGTTCCAAATATGTATTTTGGCAGTGAATATAAAATATTATGACATGTTCCGTTGAATTATATAATATGTAACATTTATTTATTTAATTTGTCTCAAGTATAGATCTGTCATCAAGTATATTTTAGATACAATAACCATGTTGATGCATAAACCAAAGCAGTAGGACCCGGCAGGGTCCCCTACTCGAGGGTAAAAAAAAACTATGTAATATGTTCTACTAATTATTGTTAGTAGTTATTATTGAAACAAATCAAACGCTTTGTGTTTATTTGTTATTTTTCTTTCAACTGTATAACTATGTTGATATAGTTATTTAGATATTGAGAACCGTAGTCAATTCGAAAAGAACTCTATTTTCTGAGTGGTATAAGACATCATCCTCGTTATCATCATGTACCGAAATATGTTTACTGTAGGACGAAAGCCCTTATCAGAGATCGCCACATAGATCGGTCTTTTGCTGCGCCCATCCAGATATGTAAGAGAAAGGAATGTATTAGGTTGGCAACTAATAAACCCGCCATCTCACAGTACAAGATTATTTTATTTTTTAGAGAACTAAATACAATTA
>DWLR01001098.1:0-19944 GCA_018246295.1 Papilio alexanor hazarajatica
CCATGATACTCCATACTTAGAAGTATTGAGTGAAACCTAGTATCAAAACTTGTTCCAGTATATACGTCCCACCTCTACGGCAGTGAGGCGCCGCGCTTCGTCCGTAGCGTATGTGTTCGCTACTCGAGAGCTTACCTCGTCTAACTTTGCGGAAACTTTCAATTTGTTCAGAGAAGTAGCGAAACTAGACTTAGCATTAAATTACAGATAGTCGTTTATTTAAACGAAGACATTTCTTATTCAATTACATACTTAGAGAGAAGCAGGAATATGTTACATAACTAATTTAGTGTTATTAATTTATTGTGATATCTTTACGTACTTGGTGTTTGGTGCACAAGGACTTAATAGATTTTTGCTGTAATATCTTTCCCACGTAACGTTCACTCAGTATTGTTATATGTACCACTATACACGAGGTGGCGTATGTTTTGTATTTAAATATATCTTTACATTATATTAAACAAAGTTGCTTTTCGTCATCAATAAATTTTGGACCGTTTAAATGTACACTACATTATAATATAGATTTAGTATAAATTAATAAACACCATATTTTGGAAAGTCCAAAAACATGCTTTGTCATCTGAGTCTATGCGAACTTCAAAAATTAAAGTCACGGGTTTCAATGTCCCTTTTGATTACCATGAGCCAATATTTCTGTTACAAAAAATACCTCAAGAAATATAAACGGAACCCTTGATGTTAGGCGGAGGGCCCCCGGTCATGTTAGCTACGTCACTAATAGTTAAATTAAGCAGCGTTTTCCTCAGATATTTATTCAGATGAGTGTTTTCACCGTGGAGTTCATATGTAAAATTATCAATTAGCTGTTAATGTTATGTTTGCTCTTATGATAGTGTAAACAAAACTCAAAATGTGTTATTATTAGTACATCATTATTTATAGAAGATGCAGCTGCTATGTTTCATATATACATATTTACACAATTGTCCATTTCCTTGAAACGATTGTCAGGTAATGTTGAAATAATATTAAGCCAATTATTAGTAGTTAAAAACTATGCGTGACAAAGTCTAATGGCCGAGTTGGTTATGACCTACGGCCTCAAGTTTCGTCCATGGTTTATATCGAATTTGGAAAATAAAAATTGTCTTGAATTTCAAAATCCCTTTACGGAGAATTTGACTTTATTTTATGAAAGAAAGAATGTGAACAATCATTGTCTTAAAATGATCCTATAGGGAAGACAAAATACTCGAAAGTACTTATGTTGTTCATTGGCTTTTGTCAGCGTAACTAGAAGCTTAGTGAGCAATATAAATGGTGAGTGGTGTGTGATGGCGGCGTGCGCGTGAGGTGCGGGCGAGGGTCCGAGGGGATGGTGCGCGGGCGCGGCGATGCGGGCTCGCCTCGTGCTGAACGGGCTGACGGCGGAGTTGGGCGGGTCGCGCGCGGCGCCGCCCGCCTCGCCCGAGCCCTACCACGAGCTGGAGCTGTACCGGCAGCTGCTAGCGCTGCCGCGGCGCGCGCGCACTCCGGACCCACAGCCGCCGGACCGAGGTCAATACACCCCTCTTTCCTACTGCTAACTTGTTCCTTTTCTGTTTGTAGCAACCCGTCGTCTAATAGAAAATGTATTGGATTCTTATTCAGTTTTAACTTATACCCAGCTTTTTTCAATTTCATAATCTGTAGTTTCCTATGATCAATCGAATGAATAAATCGGTGTTGTGCGGGCGCAGATGAACCGGAGCGGCGCTGCCGCACGCCAGCGCCGCGCTCCACTCCGCGTCCCCGCCGCGCCTGCCAGCGGGTTGTGCGCCCGGCCAAGGTAAACACATTTTTATATTTGTGCTTACTCCTTTTGTTTATTGGCTAATGATATGGCCATAATATGGGCAAAGATCGATTGTACCCTTTTTGAGTATTGTATTGATAAGCAGTGTGTATAGGACCCAATCTACGTTTAATCTATAGATTTTGATCTCTCTAGTCTATTATGGCATTTACTATTAGCGGGCAAAGAGTTTGCTGGTGAGCAAATAACTCTCTGCGCCTACCAGACTGGCTTCACTGGAGCATGCATTTACTCACCAGCAACTCCCTCAACTCTCAACTGACTCAACTGACATCTCAGCCTATGGTCGTCCACTGCTAGACGTAAGCGTCGGTCGGACCAAGTCATCCAGTGCGCTCCCGCAACCTTGATCAGATCATCAGTCCATCTTGTGGGAAGGCCTCCCTACCTACGCTGCGTCGACGTAGACGTGGCCGCCATTCCAGGACTTTGTGGGAAGTTGCGATATATCCTCTCATTCCAACATCTACTGTAGTGTCTCACGACAAATGTATTTGACCGGTGTGTTATGCCAGTGATAGCCTACGGTACTGAGACGTGGCCCCTCACTGCGGGCAACATTAGACGGCTCAAAGTGGAAGTGGAAGATTGAGAGTTCAACGTCCGAGTGTTCTCTGGGAAATCGCATCAGCAGTGATGTGATCCGCAGTAGAACCAAAGTATAACACACACAATAACAAATCAGGACTTCGTACAACTGAGACTGATTACTGCTAGTACACTAGGTGTCTATACCAAATTAGTCATTGGCGAGCTCTGCACGCTGCAGGGAGCTTTCGTATCTTGTGCTATCCTCATTTTTATCCGGGTCGTCGCTGGATGCAGGAGGCCAGAATGCTGCCGGCTTCCGATACGTACTAGGAATTCCTCCGGCACCTCTCATCTGATGAAACGTAGAAAATATCTACTTCTAGCCTGTCTTCAGTGATGTCGAGAAATTTCATTATTTGTTGCGGGCTCTACCACTGAAAACCTTCTCCTTTTTTGAATTTGGTTAAAAAACGGAACCATAAGGACAAAGTATTATTGCTTCTTCTAACATAATAATTTGATAACGACCGCTTCAGTGTCATTGCTGAAGTTGCGACGCGTCGCGTGCGACGTATGCACACGCGCTTTCTTGTGCGAAGCGCATTCAGCTGGCGCGTATCCGTTACGTTTCACAGGCTTTACCTACTACAGTACACCGGGCTACAACCTGGCTGGTATAATAAAGTTTGCTAGATAATAATATTTTATATTGGAAGACCTTCCACTAAGCATGATCTACATTTTACTTTGTCATGCACCAATTTCAAAGTTCGAACCGATTTGTTCATTTAATTATTACGTTAGAACACGTCTCAATACTATTTATTACATTTATATGTCATGCATCATATTTAGTCATGGATCAAACTCAAAGTTAAAATTAAAATTGCCATGTATCACCAATAATAGTCCAATAAATAATTATTCACTTTTGTATTATGTCTTTTCACATATATTTAATGCTCTTTAATATATTTTGGACCAACCAAAAACAAAAAAATCAATACGCGAACGTCACAGCATGAACTTGGAATATGTCACGTAAGATCAATACGTGAAAATTTATCAAACATTGTATCGTTATTTTTCATATTATATTGTTTCTAAGTCTTTGTTATTGTATGTTATTTATTTGTCTAAATTAAACGTTTCTTTTATAAAATTTCCTTAATTTTTTAACTCGGCCTTAACCAAACGGCCTTGACCAAATAATGTTGCATTTTTAATTTTTTTTAGGTTTTTTTTATTTCATTAAGGTACACATAACAGTTTATAATCACAGATAGACGCAGTGCTTAAGAGCTAGATTATAGACCAAAGTGTGTGTACACAACATGACGGAACAAATTAGGAAAAATAAATCTGATAAAGTGAACATTTAGTACTTGATAATATAGTTTATACGTAGTTATTAAGTGGAAACTAAAAGAAGAAAACAGGAAAAATAAAAGTAACCAAAGTTAACGTAATTTTAAAATAAGACTTATTTCCTAAATACCACAAACTTAGAATTGAAGATGTCCAGATCATTTGATGAACTACTATAAATTTAATTCACAAAATTAAATTTTTATTTGACATGAATCTTGCTTAAGGTTATTTATTTGGTTATATTTAAATGTTTAATTATCATTAAATAATTTATTTTTAATTATTTAATAAAGTTAGTTGCAATATAAAGTGAGAAGCTTATCCACGGCTGAAACTGGTGTATGGATGATCCGCAGAATGGCAACGATAGTTACTTCTAGAGGGAGCCACCGGCACATATGTAGCTCAGTAAAGACCCAGTCCGTTCAGCATTGCAACACTATTTTTCCTTTTAGTGTGTTCGTTTCTTCGTGTTTCGCTTGCATATGACATTTGGTTTATTATGTTAACACATTTTCCCGGAAATTCAATTTATTTTCTTTGAATTTGTAAATGAGTTATAAGAAAAACTTTTAAATTAAATAAAAAAATTACTTTGTTTTGAAGGTCATCAACAAATCTGCAGTATATTTTACTTGCTAAAGGGCCGCGGACTTCCCAGGAATTTGCTTCACCGGCGGCGCGAGGTTTGGCGAACTTTCAATTTAAAGTTCATTGCTTTACTGAGCTAAATCAACATTAAGTGCACTTATATGCAAAAATCATTAAGTTCGCTACTACGAAGCTCTTGAGTACTCTTAACCATAACGTAGACAGAGGTAGCAATCGCTATCCTCCTTTCCTATCCTTTAACCGATAATCAACCTCATCGATTTAAATCTGCAAGTTCGTATTTCTCCTATTTCGCGTTCTCGTATTTGAGTTTGTGTTTTTAGACTCCAGTGAATAAACATGTTTAACGTATTATTGATGTTCCAACTTGGGAGCGGCGCGGCCCGCGCGGAGGCTCGCGCGGCGGCCCCGGAGCGGTGCGGTGCTAACATACAGCAAGTTACAAGTACATACACGCGCCCGAAACAAGACTGTACTTTTCTAATGACATGCAAATATTAGCCAAACAAAAGATTCAGTTTAGAAAGCGTTGTGGACGGCCAGAATCGGCAGGCTGTGGCTATTTACTCGTTATTAGGGCCCGAATTAATGCGCATATACATATTTTTATTAAGACTGTCTTATCTTAAATTCATTTTCTTCATAAATTGTAATAGTTCAGTTAATTTTAATATAGTCAATTTCATAATAGTATTTTTTCCAATTTAATAAATAATATACGTAATTCTTCCTTTTGAATCCCCGCCTATTAGTGAGGGGACTTGGTATTATAATATGAATTACGGAGTGTCTGGCTCGCGAGCGTCAATCGCAGCGCGGCTGTTGATTTTTTTCGGTTGCGGATATTTTTAATTTTTTAATATCTTCTAAACTATTAGTCAAAATGATAAGTGTGATGATAGGCAATTTTAATCTACATTAAACGTTCCAAATACAAACATGTATATTTGGATAAGGGTTGGTAATGAATTCGACAAAATAGCCTCGTATATAAAATATTTTAACAGATTTTTTTAAAAGAAAAAATGGCTATCCTGAGACAACCATAGAAGAAAGAGATATTCTACCGTGGAGTTTTATTTAGCAATTTTGCAAATCTATAATCCTTGCGTAATCATTTTTATTTATTTCCCATTGGTTAGTCTACGGAAGCCATGAAAGCCAAATTTTTAGTGATTTTTGGTAGTTCCGAATTTTTTTTTGTATGCTAAGTTTTAATTATAATGTTACATCATTTTGTGTTAAAACTTTCGACTGTAGCATAGCACCGAAAGCTGAGAAAATCGTATTATAAACAGCAATGTAGAGGCATTGTTCGAATTGTCCGCGCGTCAAGCATTTTATTCATATGACCGTAATCCGAATAACAGATTAGATAATAAGGCATTAGCGGCCATTCGATGAGCTAATCACACACAGCGTCGGTTGGCATCACGCATTTAAATTACGATAATCTAATATTATTAAATGGTAATTTCATTTATACGACGTTATAAGAGGACGAAACAAATGCGAGAAGAATGTTATATTTAAGTCTGAGAACCACTTTAGCTCTCCAGTCAACTAGGCTAGACCAACAAGACTACATATACATATGACATGTGAGGCCTCAGAGGACTCCTGTAACATTAGCTTGTGTAACCATTACCGTGTGCGATGTTGAGAGTGGATTATGTTTAAGCATGGTACGCCGCGGATTTCCAGTACATTCAGATGCATGTAATTGTAATCGAAGCTAGATTTACAAGTATGCTGCACTGTCCGCGACGTTTAGCGCCAAACAACTAACAAGAAGGAGCTGCGAGTGCAGTCTCTGATTAAGAATGTTTTGTCTCTCAGCTCTCTGTAGACAGTGACTTGTAACTTGTGTGCAGACTTGGAACCATAAAGTAATTGCACACATATATAAGAAAGGTTCTCTGGCGAGAAAATTTTTGTTACGAATCGAATGCGATTGAATCGAATGAAATCGAATGCATCCACGTGTGGTTATTAATACAGTCATATTACGAGCCACTGCACAGTCTCTACATAATATAGCAAATCAACGTACACAAACTTTCATATTCAGTGAATAATCCTTTTGTTAAAAGTTAATATTTTTTACTTTTAACGATAAATTAAAAAATTTTAAGTAACTAATTTTACGGATGTTATTGAATGTTTGTATATCCGATGTTTCAAATACTTTACGGCACTTATAGTCACTTTATTTTCATCGTGTAGGATTGAAAGAAATCACCGAAATATAACAATGCTACATTTCAAACGTACATGAATATTTTGTTTAAATGTGGCTACGTGAGCAGTTCTCTGTAATTTTCGCATCACGAAGACGACCGTAAAGGAGGCAAGGCGAAGCCTCTTGATATTAGGAAGTTTTTCAGTGGTTCCTAGACATAGGGCTGCGGTGTAAATTATTTAAAGGATCTACTACACTCTACACTGAATTGTGTATGAAAACAATTATTTTAAAACAAAATATGTTGTCCGGAGCGTTATTTTTCCACCTAGATTTACACCAAGGTTCGCAAGCGCTTTGTATAATATTGTAATAGTTTTTATTCATTTCTAATGCGATGCGCTTCACCTCTGCAAAGAAAACCGCATAAATGAATGTGTCCTATGCAAATTATTAATTTGGCCAAGATACTCAAACAGCGAATATGAAACAGCGTATATGAAAAAACATGCATGTACAATTTTAATTGCATTGCATTGCAACTTTACAAGAATAATAGCAGTTCGCTTGACAAGGTACCGGTCCGTCCTCTAAGGTTAAAGTTTTGTTCATTACGTTTGATTTCGGTTTGTTTTTCCATGAGAAATTGAGTAGTTTTCAAGTAGAAAACGTATCTGACGTCCTGCGTGAAGACATAATATATATATAGAAATTGAATATCGACCAGTGTCAAGCTTTGTAATAGTCACTTTAGCAACAACTTATTGCCAAAGTGATTATTAGTAATATTAATATATAGCAAGGTATGTATTAAAAAGTTTACTTAGTTTTACAAGCCTTGTAGGTCGAAGCAAATGACTGAAAATGTATTTTCGTTTTTTAATTTGAGTTCGATTAATTTACTTTCACACGATAATTAAAAGCAGTGAAAACAAAAATGTAATTTCTTTTTGTTGCGTTTGATAGTAATTTAGACTTTCGAAAGCGATAACATACCAAATTTAAACTAAATTTGATACGTTACAAGCAGTAAAGCAAACATCAAAGTACCTTGCGGTCTTTTCAAAAAGATGTAGAAGTATTTCAGTTTCCTAACCTGAATGACTTCGTACGTTTTACTTTGAACAAAACACAAGTCCAGACTTGTGGGAAGTAAGCGCTGTTGGCGTATTTATATCAATATAGCGGGGAGCTGCTGATTATGCTGCGTTACAAATAGGTAGAGCGTCGTTCCAGTAGGTACAGAACTTACCAAGACGTTAGTATTGAGGAACATGTATGTATTTTGTACAATAAATGGCGTGTGTGTATGTGTGTGTGTATGCTGGACCCAAATACATAGTAGCGACGTAGTAGGGTTATTTAAGGCAATTTACAGCTATTACTGTTGGCGCCTCGCAAATTGCATCCGATACTCCGCGGCGCTTAGAGTACACTCGTCATTTCTCGTTGCACTGAAATATAAAAATGATTCAACGACACGGTATTAAATATTGCTTCTGAATTAAGCGATGCCCGCTACACCACATTTTCTTCTTATTCTTAATACATTGTAGAGATTATTGTATTGTAATGGAGCCAGATTCAAGTTATGTGCTCATTGTACTTCGCTGCGCTCTGATGTCTACTATGGCTTTAAGGTTCTAGAACGGTGCTCAATACATGAAAAAAAGTTTGGCATATTAAATATCAATTAAGATGAATGATGATGAATTGACAATAGCCTATTGGTTTAGGGCGCGGACGGATCATGAGGTCGCGGGTTTGAATCTCGCCATTCGACTATTGTTGCTTTTCTTAGAGGAACGATTTTATTCCAATAAAAAATTCATGCAAGATAACTCAAGATAACAATAAGATTATAATGATCTGAAGATTATTATTTGATACGTTTTTAATATTCTTTCATTATTAATAAAAGCGGCGTAAATATCTTGCGACTGTTGTTTAAGTTCTTACCTTAACTTAAAGTCTCACTCGCATGGTATACTTTATCGATGGTAGACTTTAACGAGGTAAGTTAGGCCTTAAGTCAGTCATGGCGTTTCGAGATCTTCAAATAAACAAATATTTTACTAATGTATGTTTTTAGTTATATTTTCATGCTTTTTAAAATATTGCTCCGGCTCATTCCCGTCTCGATGCCTTCGTCCTCATTTTCGTTTCCATACCCTCGTCCTCATTTTTCAACTTCATACGTCAGAGTAACAAACCGCCCGTGGTTCTCTATATTTTCTGTGAGTGGTAGATAGTTGTTACGAAAAATTAGGCTGCTTCCTTCATGTGAAAATCCATATCTATCCGTTATATGTCACTACGTGGCATGCAGCGAGGGTGAAGAAAAACACGTATGGAGCTAGTACTACTGGCTAGTAGGACTTGAGTAGCCCTGGGATGATAGCATTTTCGTATAACCATCAAATATTTAATGTATCTTAGTAAGTCGAGGTAATTATGTTAAAGTTGTTTGAGCGGAGCAACTTTTCCGTTAATCTCAGAGAACGGCTCATAAAAACAAACTGCAGAATAAAGTCTACGCTCAGCTCCCACATATACTACAATTAAGTAAACATTTATTTGATTAACAAAACAAGGCGCGTGTCGCCTTCGTGCTCACATTTGTCGCAAATGACTGTGCTTGTCTTTATCCTACTAATGTTGTTCACGCGACAGTTTGTGACAGCTTCAGTGGTTGTTTATTCCTTCTTTAGTCAAAAAATAGTGAATTTATTTTATTTTATAAACATATTTAATTACTAGTGACCCGCCCGGCTTCGCATAAATAGCAAAACATAATATTTTACACCAAGGTGCCGTACAAACGAGTTCGGAAGTCCGCGGCACAAGGTTCCTGAATCTAGGTGTCACATGTAACTAATATAATATGAATAAAATGAGATATCACTTACTGCTTGATGCCCCGTTCGACGCTTGCAGGTTCCTTAACACTCTGTCAAGTCTCAAGTCAGTAAGTAATGGTCAAGTGCGCTGCGCACTAGTGATGCTTCCCTGATACACCCTTGTTAATTAAACCCTGTTCGCGCGTTAATTTTGCGCAATCAATTTTTTATTTCTATGACGTCTTCGATACTATATAATAAGGGACCCGGTACGCGACTATAAGGCGACGCCCAACAGTGACCGATCCATACCGTTTCTTGCACACGACTCTCCCCGCACCAGCCCGCGCACCGCCCCGCGGCGAGGGTTTTATCCAAATACCCACTTGTGCAATTAGAGAAAGAAAAAATGTTCAAATTACGTACCTTTTTGGTTAAAATATTACTAGCCGCGAAATACAAAATTATTAGACGAAAATGATTAAATGATCTATACCGAACAATGGGGTCAAATAGACGATTTATAAAACTTTTACAGGCAGTGGTCCTTTTTGGCATTTTATTTTAATCCACTAATGAATCTCATTACATAGGTACGATCTTATTAGACGCGTAAACTAAGTATACATTTAATGATGGTTTAACTACATTTACATTTGTTTAATTTCATTTTGATACAACTTTATTTTTTTTATACAAGAAAGTGGCAAACGAGCAAGCGGTCACCTAGTGGCAGAAAATTTGTTACTACTACTACTTTGTTACACTATTGTTGTCGATCGGCGAGTTCAAAAATTTGCGTATCTGTTGAATTTGTAGATTGTTGATAAGTTAAACATTAGATGATTTATGAAGTCAGTTCCTAAAGCTTGAGATTAAAAAGTTGAAAGCCAAGCGGCGAGTACGCGAGTTGCCGCGAGTTGCCGCGAGATGCCGACAGTTGCCAGCGACGTGGTGATTGATGCCGGGCGCGAAGACACCACGCCACACGATTTATTGTTATGACCTACTACTGTCTTAATATAGCTATAGATCATTTAAGTTAGCTTTCAGTCACAACTCCGCTTGATGTCGGAATTAAATAGACGGGGGTTGTTCAAAGTATAGACGGTGGTTGTTCAATGTATAGACGGAACTTCGAAATATCTTAGGCGGAAAATTGTTTTGGAATGCGGAAAAGTGTATACCTCAGCAGTTTCAAAATTATGTTACATAATATTTATTCTACTGAACCGATATATCGATATATAAACCGATTTCTGGAAACCTTTAATTAAACCTTTAAATGTATGTATGTCCGTTCCGTTGTGACCGCCTTTGGTTTAAACGGCTTGATCGAGTTTGATAAGTGAGGTGTCACTCGATTTATATTGTTTTTATCATAGAGGTGCAGCCAGTCGGGCTTATTGTTTCTTTTTTTCTCAATTTATTACTAGTTATTACCACCAGCGACCAATCCTATATTCAACATTTTTACAGATATGTTTTTACAGAAACTTGTCATCATTCACTAGTATATTAGTATATATTACAACTAGTGTTGATGTGAAGTTGCTGTTTTTGAATTTGTAATTCTTTGTAAAAATATAATAGCATATTTAATCCAATTTATTGATACATTGTCTGATTTCCGTAGTCGTAGATCTGCCGAATGTACTCTTAATCAGTACAGTGGTTACTATAATATTTCATTTTAGCATATCTCTTACAAAGTTTTCACTATGTCAAGACACAGTTCGCTTATTCACTCGTTCAAGAAAACCTTGAAGAGAAGTTTAAATTACATTGAAAATTCAGTAATCTTACGCATTTCTCTAACTAAATCTCTGCATTCAGATGAATTCGTTCTCTCGTCTGTTACTCATCATCTCGAATCAATAAAAAAAAAATAATAATGCGTATAAATAATGCTTTGCTATCCGTGCGAAGCTGGAGCGTATCGCTTGTATGAAATGTAGTAGACTTGTTACCATTTCTTTTCTTCAGTTTTCTAGTAATTACTAAATAGCATTTAAGTTTAGCTGGCCCCGTATTATTTACAATATCGGAATCTATATTTCCTGGCGATATCATTTTTTTTTCTTATACGCATTTTACGGAAAACGTTAAATAATGTAGAAATCATTAATATGGTGATAAGGACCTTTTCGCCTCACATCATCCCCATTGTTAAGAGGCAGATGTAGGCGCTACGTCACAATGGCATGCAAATTAGAGTTCAGCTGCGAAGTGTCGGCTCCGGCTCGCATGCTAATGCCTTTTCCATTTCAATATCGATTTCGCACTTTACGTTCGGAAGGTTTTTATTGAAAGCGCTTGCTGTAGATACAAGCATACCGTTACATTCGTCACTTCGCGCTTCCTAATAAAGTAATATTAATTTCACTTAACAACAAACGAACGTCTCGTTCTTACTAACGCCCGTCTTCGAACGAAATCTATGGAGAAAAAGTCAAATTCAATTCGTAAAATCTTAGTGGTTAAAAGTATAAACTGTAAAACCTAAAGTCGTGAGTTTGGATTCATAACTTTTTTTCCTTTAATAGCAATAGGTAAAAAAAAGTATAAGAATGTTTGCTAAATTTACCAATTTATATTATTATATAATAAAATATTTAAATCAGTAGAGTAGAGTTTGTCTGTAATGTTTGAGTAATTTTTGTAAAATGTGATAAATATTAATTTTAAGCTTTACTGACGTCGATTCTACCATATTTTTTATTTCTGCGTCTGTCAGCGCGTCGCTATTTAACTTTAGAACGATTTGACCGATATGCAAGATGCGTAGCAAGAAAACGTGCACATGTGACAGGCCATATAACATTTCTGTTTGTCTGTCCGACCGCTGTATGTTCCGTTATAACTTTGGAACAACTTTAACGATCTTAATGAAAATTGGTATGTAGTAGGCACGTGGACTGCGCAAATGATAGGTCATATAATATATTGGTAACTATAATTATAACGAAAAAATAAATTTTAAATCATTTCTTTGCATTTCCCTTAGCGATCTTTTGGCAACATCTATTTATGAAATAAAATTACGTACGTATATCTAATTCTTTATAAAATGTATATAATTTTCGCACTAGGTGTTTGCTTTCCAAACAGTAATCCCAGGACGCATCTAGGGTTTTATATACTCATTCGCACTTTAAAATTGATGAAGCGATCGGTAGTTTAGAAGCAGCATAACACAATTCCTTACTAATTGCTAGTTAATGACGTGCACTCTATTATTGTCGTACTGCAGCCATGCGTTATAAAGTCATTTCAAAACTGCGGAAGTAGCGATCATTGATCGACAAACGGCGGCAATTTGTGGCAACAATGACGTCACGTCCACAGACGCACGCGCGCCGCACCTCGCCTGATACAGAACGACATTGCCTGACAGGACAACAATAGCACCAACTACGAGTATATTTCCTGCTCCTATCGATTCCATTCTTTTTATTGGAGGATAATGACCCTGTCCTGAAAATTATTGCGTTTTTCGTTCTCCTGAAGGTTCTTTTAATAAATTAATAACGCTTACGAATTACAATACGGTTATACGGGTCTTGAACAACTAATCATTCTAAGGTGTAATTATTCACAAACTCTATTTTTACGTTATTTAATTCATTAAAAGGTCGTAAATTATGGATTTCTTTAGTCACTGGACCGGTTCGCGTGACATTATCAGAAGCGCCAGAGTCGAGCGCCGCCCACTCGGCCCACTAGGCGCAATATCTTTTGCGCAGCGTTTAAAAAAAAAAAAAAAAAATCGTTACTTGGGTATTACGAAATGTTGATGATATTTATTTTATACGTAAGATTAAACATGAAAAACTTACACGTTTATAACTTAAACGGGAATATGGAAATGTAAAGGGAATGTAGGGACTCATCAGCCACTTATTCTTAATAACCTAAGCTTATTCGTACCTATGAGTATGTCCTATCACTTCTACATCTATAAATTTACCTTATTATCGTGTTAATTGACCTCATATTAGCAGGTTTGTAAGTTAGCTCACCGGCGTTTATTAAATTACAAGTAAAAAAAAACTAATGTCTGTATGGTATTTGTCCTGATCGAGAGCCAACACAAATATTTCCTACAATCTCGGGTAATCCCGCGACTGTATTGTGTCCTTCTAGGTTGTGGAATGTCAACTCGTAGCATAAGATGTCGTATCTGAGATGCTATTGTACGCTGTAACCGGATAAGAGATGTCATGCAATTACTTTGCAATATTCTGGTGTGTAATGTTTTGTTAAGTAGCCGTCATTATATTTTATTGAAAATGCAAATAATGAGCAAACACGATGATCCCAAACATTCTGTGAATTTTTAGATCACGTTAAAATGTAATCATTAATATAATAGTGTAAAAATAAATGTGCATCAGTAATAAGACGAGACAAACAATATAAAATAAATAAACATTATAAATATAAAATATAAATATAATAGGATAGTCTGGGACAAGAGAATGAGGGAATGGATGCTCGTAATTCCTAAATCAATTTTAAAAACATATTTAGTTTGAATCCATATGTCGCTGGTTCAAATCCAGCTCGAAGGACCAAACTGTTAGATAATTAACTTTATTCAATACAAAATACAGAGTTAAGCATGACAAATTATATTGTGCGCGTAATCATAGGCGGTCCGTCGCGAAGTGTCCTAGCCTCCTCCTCCCGCACCGCAGTCCCCGCAGCCGCGCCCCGCGCAGCCCACAGAGACGCCCGCGCTGAGGACACGCAGAGGCGCGAACAGTGCTTCATGCGTCGAGTAACCGACTTACAGAAAAGACAATTATAATTATTTAACTCCCACTGCACACCGCATCCCCTACACTCTACAGTAAAATTTATTAAAGAAAAAATTAAACGTACGAGTTTGCGAGGTTAGATGGATGAATGCATGCCTGCAACATATGTGATTCTGATTCGTCTGCGTGTATTATAGAGTTTCATAAGCAATAAAGCAATATAGTTCATGCTAATGCAGCAGTATTGTCCCCCATCTCTCTAGCCCCTAGTTTCTTACCTTTTTATTTTCACATAATATAGTAGGAGTTCGTAAAAAAAAATCGTTTTCTTCCATAAAAAAGCGCTGACAGAAATACAGTCGTACGTACGAATGCCATTTTATGAAGTTTTTAAAATGTGAGCGTGAAATTTAATTGTTAGCTCGGGGAATGATAATATCGCGCTGTCATATCAAATAAGAATTATACTCGTTGCCCACATACAGAGCGCAGCCTTTGCGCGGCGCGTAACAAACACAATTAAATTCTGCGGAAACATTTTTATTGCGCGCTCTCAAACATATATTTAAGTTTGAGCCTAGCAGAAGACATTTGTACGTTACTTATCAATGCCACGACGAGCAACTATGAAATTCGTTTATTGACTCGATAACCTTAGCTTCTTGGAAATACATTTTTCGGCCGAGCCGGCTAACCCGTGCAACAGTGCCGTCGTCGGCTCATACGGTGTCACGGTCTATGTTTGAGAAAGAATCTGTTTTGAAAAAACCGGTATTTCGTCAAATTTTCACATATTGTTGTGATAACTGAGCCGTAGATGGGTGTACCATTTTAAATACAATAAAAAGATAAATAGATAAAGAAGGTCGATAATATCATGTGGCATCTGCTTGGCACTTACACCCCCACCTCTGCAGAGAAACTTGAATACACTATTAACCTATTATTCCTTCCGCAGATGGGTATCGGGTAGTACCAGGCTCCATGTTAGAGGGGGGGGGGGGGATCGTGAATACTTTGCATTTAGAAGACTTAGTTAAGGAAAATACGCTTTTATTAGACTCGGTGTTTTGATCTTACTCTTTCCTCTCGAATTATCACGAAACGTACTTGAAATCTTTACTTTTGTTTCAATTACGTGTTTGTTAATTTCTTTTTGAAAGTATATGTACTACTCCCTTGTACATGTGCTTTGTTGCAAATGCAATGCAAAGTACACTGTGCACGCGACCTAAGGTAAGGTAGGTACAGAGGCAGCCTTAACTGTGTTTCTTTCTGTAGAAGTAATTTTTTTAAATAACATGTCTGAGTACAACACAGTTTGAGTATGTTATCTGCATGTAGCCCTGCACCCCCCTCCCCATTCTCTGGCCCCCGCTTACGTCCTGCGGTCTAAATATTATTTGTAAGCGAATTTATAACATCAAACATTTGTGACTTCTCAGCTTAACAAAATTTGTTATGAAAGCTTTTTAGATTTGATCAGTGAAATGTTTTCTGGAAACAAATTGGTTCGACAAATTTGTCGAGGACAACTGGATTGTAAGAATCAGGGCGGATAATAATAACTTTTTTTGTCAATATATTGCAACTCTTAGGTAAAATGAGAATTTTTCATTTTTTTTTTAATCTGCAATCCCCAAGTAATTATAATTATTATACGCGAATAAACTTAGTCACTCGGTCATTGTCGGCAGCTGAGGTGACTTGCTATAGAAACTTGATTTTGTCAATTGCATTTTATTTGCTACCCTCAAATATAAAACATTAACTTTCTTTCAGTCTATGCATTGCACATTGCCAACGAGGCTATTCAAAATTCAACATCGGATTCAGAAACAGTAATCACAAAATGATAAGTTTCTGTCGATGTTACATTACAAGATTGCGAGCTGATTGAATATCACAATACGACAAAAATCATAAATTCGTCTGTATACGTACCGTCTGTATACTGTATACGGTAACCAATATTTTATGTTGTATCACGAAAAAATTGAGAGAAATTATAGATTTATTAAAAATTAGGAAGTAAGTCTATGTCTGCCTTTCTCCAAGAATACACTAATTCTTTATTCACTTCCGAAATTCCTCTCCGCTAATTGTTCCGCCATTGTTCGGCTCCGCACGCATCTTGCTTGACTTCCTACAAGTTTTTTTGTTCATTTCCAAGATTATAAGTCACTCTCCCTCTAATGGGCATGTCAGGATGTAAACATGATCCCCGTCGAGCATCCACTCAGATTACTCCCGACTGTACCTTCTTTTGTATCACCGATGCTCGAACTCTCGTAGCCCGTAAAAGTTCGCCTTTCCACTTACGAAATCCGGATATTAGGGCGGTCCCGCCTCCAGTCAAACAATCCTATCCATCATCTTCATTCTTAGGTTAACGTACTGAGGACTTGGAGGTGCTACATTTCGACACTATGGCGGACGGAAATATCGCCTCCGAGATTTCTTGCCGTAAATCAAAACTGGGGCACTTCTGCACCGTATACCAGGCGGAAATGCTGGTCCTGAGCGAGGCCGTCAAGTGTATGTTGAAGAGGAAAGAAGAAAGGAGCTTTGGCCTTTATTCCTATTCGTGGTCTGCCCTGGAAACGCTCAAAAGTGGTGATTCCCTTCATCCCATCACATCGTATAAGGAGAGGAATGAAAGAGATTAGAGAGCAAGGGAAAGTTGTGAAAGTATATTGGGTGAAAGCGCACGCGGGGATGGAGGGAAATGAAAGAGCGGATCAACTAGCAAAAACAGCTGCAATCGGAATGAAGACCACGGCGAATTATGAAATGTGCCCTGTTTCATTTGTCAAGCGACAGATTCGTCTGGATACGCTTCACAAATGGAACAGGCGATATATAGAAGGTGACACGGTCTCCACAACAAGGCTCTTCTTCCCCAGTGGCGCCCACTCTGCTCTTCGGAGCATCGAGTTGGACCCCGTGCTGGTTCAAGTGTTTACTGGGCAAGGGGGGTTCTCCGAATATCTGCACCGCTTTCGGTGTAAGGAGGACCCCTCATGCGTGTGTGATCCAGCAGTGGGGTGAATCCGTGCTACACATTTTGACAGAGTGTCCAGCATTTGAAGCACAAAGAGTGGAAACTGAAATGAAATTAAAAGAGAAAATTAATAAAGACAGTTTGAAAGAATTAATAAGAAATAAGGAGAAAAGAGATGAGTTTATAACCTACTGTAAATCCTTGGCCAAAAAGGTGATAGCCAGAAATAAAGTCTAGAATGTAAGTACATTGTGATATTAGTGTAAGTTTTATTGTATATTAATTGTAAATTTAAAAAGAAAAAGTATGGCAATGTAAATTAGCTATAAGAAAATTGTAAATTTTAAGGAAGTTTCAATAAAGAAATAAAGTAATAAAATCACCTGCGGGTGATTTTATTACTTAACATGGGTAACATGGGTCAGGGACGTTAGGTGCGCCTAACGTCCATGACCCATGTTATGTTAGGGGAACGAGAGGGCGTCATAGCGGCGCCCATAAAAAAAACGTACTGAGGACACTTCCACAAAACGTGATGAGCGTCCTCCTCAGCCTCTCCGCACTCACACATACCTGATTCATACAGCCTCATATCGTGCAGTCTCTTTCTGAAGCATCCTTGACCACTGAGGATTTGTGAAACTTTATAGGTAGGCACGACCCAGGTCGCCCCAAACCGAACCCTTATGTCTGGAACGAAGCGTAACAACTCCCTATCTTTCGTATCATCTGTACCTCTTTTCTACCATGCACCAACCACTTCAACCCAGATATTTGGTTTTCGCTTGCTCAACTTCGCATCAAATAGCGAACCACGAACCGTTAGACTGGCACGGATCACCTCCAGGTAAGCGGGGAGGATGCCAGCCAGTACCGGTAAGGCAGCCGTACTAGTAGAATTTTATGCTTTAGTCAGCAACACGAGTGAAGTTCTTTGCGATCTCAGTAGTGTACTGTGCATTGCGGAATACCTTTGCCCTCTCAAACCCGCATTCTGCAGCATAGGTCGGCGTGGAGATACTCGTATATGAAGGATTATAGTAGATTAGGATATAAGGTTTAAACTGGGGTAGCGGATCGTCAGGATGAGGTCGCTATGCGCGCTATTCTTCCAATGCCTTTGGCTGCTCTTTTGCTGATTACCGACGCTTGTTGTGCGAATGACAAGTTTGTTTTTCGTACCTATAACAACCCTCAACATCAATTTAGTCGATGTAACCCTGATCACGACACCATGAAGACGAATATCTGGGGGACGCTGAAGTTTAACTTTAAGCATCACCATCGATGTCTTTAAAGGAGAAAATCTTTAGGTGGTTACGAATTCCCCAGTCGCGCACGAGATTTATCATAATTCTGGCTCTGGAGTTGGCTTCGATCATAATCGTCACATCTCAAGTTACTCCCTCCGGTAGGGGAAGCAGCTACAGATCATTCATGGGGATGTCCCACAGTGCTGGGCGCAGCACCGAGGCGTGGTGACATCCCATAGTCGAGGTCTTAGAAATTAAACGCAATCGCATGAAGTTGTCTATATAAATACAGGTTGTCAACATCGCACATCGCTGGCACACAATTTCAATAATTCACGCTCGTTTCGCAACGCTGATATCACAAAAAGCACAATTTCTTCTCAAGCGATTATCGTAAAAAGATATTTGTCGAGAGAAATATTGATTTCTCTCGACAAATATGTATTGAGATGTTTCATTGAAAACAAGGCTGGAAAACTATTACTGCGGGAATGATATGAAGAACTTTTACTACGCAAGAGTATAAAAGACTCGACATATCCGCTTAATAAAAAAGCAAGAGATTACTCAACTAAATCTCAGTTTTTAAAGCCCTGTGTCTGCGTGTGAAAATGCCTTCTAGAATTCATGGGCGGACACATTGCGCGAACAGCCACAAGTCTAAGGTAGTAAAAAAAATAAGGCGTGAGTGAGTTTGTTGATTTGTGTGGCACATACACTGTGCATGCAGCGCCCCGCGGAGCTGCTGACACAGTTCTTTTGTGCGGCACTCGCAAGCATCGGCATGCAGTGTAACAGAACTGCGTTCATTACTATACGGATTTGATGAGATTGAAATTAGCTGTATTTCGACTTGCTGCGGAAAACATGTTAAGGTATTATAACATAAAACTGTATCAGTGAATTGAAATAAATAAGCCCTTTTTATTTTCTGTAAAGTTTTTACAAAATAGCAGAAAAAATAAGTAAAAGTATCAGTGAATAAAATTATTGCTGTTCTTATACATCAAAACACCATAACATTTTAGTACTCCTATATATTTTATCATAAAATTTTATTAATAAATAAAAAAATTAAATCAACTTCAAAGCAGTAACTATGCTGTTATTACAAAGGCTACGGTGTTTGCGGGGGTTGCAGATTTATATGCAGGATAGACCTCATAGTCTCCGCGGTATTAGGCGTTAATTCGGAAGAAAAAAACAATATTCTGTGTTATTTGTGATTGAATCACCGCTAGGTAAAAAGGCGGGTCGGATGGCAGTTATTTCGTCTTAATTATATTCTGAGGATATGCTGAAACCATCTCAAACTTCGACATATCAAAGTTTTGGCTTCATTTTAAATACACTCATTTGCAAAAAAAGGCCACCTATGATTTCAAAGTGTAATTAGGTTTAATTACCTTCTTTGACTAATTCATCTCTCCTAAACGAACAAAATATCATTAATTTGAAGTAAAATAAAGATTTTGATAGTTTCTCAACTTTAAGGGGTTACATACGTCCAGCAGCACCAAAAATGCGCTAAAAGAAAAACTGTTTTCAGAAGGGATAACAATAGAA
>DWLR01001099.1:0-19929 GCA_018246295.1 Papilio alexanor hazarajatica
TAATTTGAATATCGAACTTGATCCAAAAAGGTCTCATATATATGCACTTCTAAGAACTTTTTGATTCACCCTCGTACTAGGGAAAGTCGATATAAGTAGTACCCAAAACCGACGAGCATTTATGCGCAGATGTATGGATGTAGAAGCGAGAGGTGTGCCACGATCGCGCTAAATGGAAATTTGTAATCTCTGCCTATCCCTCTGCGTTACGGGCATGATAATTTTTATTATTTATTATTTTAAATACATTTGTAAGAAGTATGATTTTGTGAAAAATTCCTTGAAAACATTCTCGTGTTGAAGGATGATTTTTGGTTTGGTTTGTTTTGTGATATGTTAATTTTTTTCTCTAAAGTCTCAAACTTACAGAAGATACTTATGAAAAATGGTATTAGTGTGGTGAGGGATCAGGTATTTAATAAAGAAAAAGGCTACTCGAAGTAAATGGTGTAGATGACGAACTCGCAGGAAATACATATTATACATGCATATAGCTTGTATAATATGTTGTTACTATAAATACATTTAATATTAAGTAACAAAAACAGCCAATAACAGGTCTTCACGAATAGTTTACATTTTACAATTTATATCATTGTATAACGTACTAACAATAATACAGTTCATTATGAAAAGTTAAGAAGTAAAAACAATAATTTGCACGAGAGATAGTAAAATGGAAGGGACGGACCTCATGATAAGTATCGTGGTAACCTTTATTCGATAGGGTTATACTTAGTGAAGATGATAAAACTAGGCTTGTTTAATGAGTAATGTGTGTATTGTAAAGTAAGAGTATTTGCTACAACCAAGTGAGATACATCAGGAAGTGATGTGGGCAAGCGGTGCAGGTTTCAGTCCAGTGTAAATTGTTATTATGTAAAGCCTGACACGTACCAAGCATGTTATAATGTTTATTTATTACGTCAAGCTTACATAAGCCTATATTTAGAAATGAGTCCTCAATGTTTTCATTTTATGTATAAAACATTCGCATGAGTGAAAACACTGTCGTAAACCACAAACAATTTCTACAACAAATAATTAAACATATAACATCAGAACAGAAGATGCATCCAGAGAAAATTAACATCGAAAAAGATATGTTTTAATAATTTATACTTGGTTTTACTTAAGTAAACTGTTTTTAACAATATGCTTAAGCATATTGTTAAAAACAGTTTATAAGGCAATGGCAATGATTTACTTGAAAGAGAAAGTCCGTACAATAATTGAAAATGGTATGCCTCCATTGTTTGATCATGTGAAAATGTAGAAAGAGAAAAAGTAAGGGAAGTATTGTCAACCTGGGAAGTATATCTAAATAAGTAATAAGCTACTGAAAACGATAATGTTAACTTTAAAAAGGGTCCTTCATTACGTTAGATTACTTGCTTTATTGCAAATTGTCATCGTCAAACCTGCTATATTAACAATTGGACAGTTTAACGAGCGGTTTAGCCGAGATGATATGACAAATTCAAGACTGTTTCAAGTTAGTGTTCGACATTCAGCAGTAGCTAGCGTGTCGGGGAAATTGTGTTAATTGCTATACATCTCGGCTCCAATGATTACGAAAAAATTTAATCGCACAGAGAATTTTACAACGTTATGTTTCAACAACCACAAATTACTTAGCGATAATTTCTCAATAACAACATTTCCTAACATATTATCCATATATTTCTTACAATTAATTTGATTAATTTAAATAACTAATAGTAATGTATTTATTATGAAAATAAATAATATTTAAATTTCATTATCTCTGTGTGAGAACAAGGACTTCTACCTGTTAAGATGATCTCATAGATTCTAGTTATTTCTTTGTGGACTCTAAAAAATTTGAGCACAATAGACTGAGACTATATTACAATATGGTTTGGTAGTTACGCTCCTGTTTTCTTTAGTTACGTAAACAATCTGTAAGAATGAATTTAACAACGATGTTATCAGTGCTGCTAGTATGTTTTATCGTATGTCACTACAAAGCTAAAATATATACAACAGCAATTGGACAAAAGGCTTATATATCAAAAAATTTCATTACATTTACGTCATTAGAAAGTTAGTTTGCTTTTAATGTAAGCAGAACGATTAACGGTGGTATATAGAATTCCATTTCGTATTGAGGCTAAAAAGACATTACACTATGACTAGACTGGTAAGTTTATTACGGACGTATAAGAACTAACGCTTACATTTTTTATAGACATAACATAAAATTACGTTATGTCCTAGATTTGGAGAGTGTACAAACATGTCATGAGTTGTTAATACGACTATCGTGGTCGTGGTCGGTCGAGCGCAGCGCGTCTAAATAGCGTATCAACCAAATACTGCTACGTACGATTAAGTTAGTCATTTACTGTTAATTCAAACAAATTTGTTCCGCTGAGAGCAAAAGCTAGCGGACACGTAACGGACAATGACAGCTACATCTTCTACTTCTTACCTGATTATATTATATTTGCAGAATATACCACGTTATAAGTATTCGTTCTAACAAAAATATTTTAAGGAGGAAGCTATGAGACAAACATTTTTCATAGTCCAATGCTCAATATTGAAGACGAATACGTAACGTAGAATTAGGTTTGTTTTTGTAACAATAGAAATAAGCAGAAGTAATCATTTTTTTTTAATTATCATTTTCAAAAACAATCACCAAACATCAATTGAATTATTTCATGGATGGATTTGGATTTATGTACATGTTTGACAAATATCTATCTTTGTCTCCAACTAACAATGACACATCTAAATAAATTAAGAACTAGCTTTCTAGTACACAAGGTAAATAAATGTGAATTTACATAACAATTTAAATTTTTAATTCATAACAATTATGTTTAGTTCCCTATAATATAAATAAATATAAAGTGAAACCTATTTAACTGGGATCTCAAGGGACCTAGATATATTTATCTACTAATAGAGGTTTTTCATTTACCCAATTTCGCTTAGCTACAACAACCAAATAAAGATACGGACAGATCTATCAATCATAACTTTGAAAATCCATCAGTTCTAACCTTTAAATCGAGAAGCAAAACTAACAACGTACAATTTTAAACGGATATCTGGCACAAGCTTAGATAAATGTATGTAGATGTATGTTTTAAAAGTTTTTCCACGAAAATATCGGTTTAGGAAAAATTTATCTTATTGTCTTTGCTCCTACAAAACACATATATTTATTAGCTTGAAAAAGTGTCTTACCTGATAAAGCTTAATAATATGAGGATGGTCCAGCCTCTTCATGATGTCCACTTCTCGGTAGACTTTCTGAAGGTTGCCGGCGTCTAGTTGTGATTTATCTATTATCTTAATTGCTACCTGTAACAAGAAGACCGTTAATTAAAATCTTTGATCACAATAATTATCATAATGAGTGTAAACGGTAATCTTTGTTATTTTAACTAATTTGTTTATCCTTTTTTATTATTTTGTCTGTATATACCGCTGTGTTTTCGTATTAGCAACAATGTGGTCTAAACGACGAAGATACTGAATTGGTAACACATAACACAACAGTTTTATTTATATGCATACTTTATTACCACTCTTTTAGGGTATGGCATTTTAAAAGTGGTGACGTATGATGAAAATCGAGTTTTCTGATTCTGTCGACTACATTAAGATTATATGAACGTGACGTCTTTTCACGCCAGATCTTGGATTCTGTTGCCAACCTACGGCAACATTGTGCAGGGCAGTCTCTTTAGCTTTGAAGTGTGGGCGTCTTGTTTACACGCCGTGGTTTTAAAGCAGATTCCAGTTCTTCCTTCGACCTTAACGTACACGTATCTCGCGAATAAGAAACGTGAATTGTAATTCACGTTTCTTAAGATCTCTAGACCTTAATGGAAATTCTATTTTTGCCCGACTGACGGGTCATGGTTTTCGAGAGTTCGTATTTTTATAAATTTATGGGTATGTGTGTCTGTTCCCGGAAATGACGAAGTAGACCTACTGTGATAGCAAACATACAAAAAAGTTTTTGAAGTCAATTTATAGAAACAAAGAGTACCAATGTATAGATAGAAATTAAGACTAATTTTAAAATAAGGCACTGCTTCCAACACCTAGTCAGGAAACAGACCTTCTTGACAATGGTCATGTTTATAGGTTTTAAACGTTAACTTGATTTTTTATTACACATACATAAAATTCGTTAAAATAAAGCTGTATTTCAACGAAAACATTTGGACGAACCAGTTTCAAAGTAATTGAACACAAGCGTCCTTGCGTGACATTACTCCGCGCTCAAGGTAATAGTGCAATGTTTCGTTTCATTCCAGGTCGACGTTCGTATCAAACCGTCAAACTCGTCTGTATGTAGATGACCTTTGTATATTTTAAATAGTGATCATTAGATCTGAATTATCAGATAAAATACTTCGATGAGAAATATGCAATATCATTTACACCATGTTAAGGAGTAATAAATTACAATTAACTTTAAATAATTATTTGAGATATCTACATTTACCGCCATGATTCGAAGCCAGACATTACGCACTACCATTTGACTCTTTGATAATCCTAAAAAAGATCTATGACATTTCTTTCCCATCGAAATATTTATCATCATTAAAGTACTTACTTATCATCATTAACGTACTTATCAACTATATTTGGTCATAAAATATGAAATAAATATGTCGTAAATGCCCTACAGTCAGAAAAAACTAGATATGCCTCGAGGACTAAATTTAAGTCGAGCAAGGTCACTACTAATTCTATGCAATAAATTTGTGAAAACATCTTGTCCTCTAGTTACAAAAGAACAGTTATAGGGGGTCGGTGTGCACACACGGACAAAGAGGCGCTGACGTCAAAATAGACGTCACTTGCACCAGACCATTAAGCCAATTGACGTGATTGGAGCGACCTCTCCACCGACGATTTAATAAAAATGTCTAATAAAAGAAAGTTACTAATATTTTAAAGGAAATGGTACGATCACAGAATTTAAATAAGTCTTCTTTAATGGAAAAGACGCTGATATAAATTAATTGAACAGTAATTCAATTGATAGAATTCTCTGAATCATATAACCTTCAAGTATCCCGCTTAATTTATTTTCATCAAAATATAATAGCAGCTAATTTAATGAGTTCATTTCATATTTTTATGAGACAACTTACGAGTTTTGTGAAGTTTCTTACTAATTAAGTGACTATACTTAATAATAATATTAAATATCAATATCTTAATTACTCAGAAACCGAGAGCTAGAACTAGTCAGTCATTTTATTTAAAAAACTTAGTACTTTTTAGCCAGTCATTTTATTAAAAATGTCTAAAAGTATTCTTTAAACCAAATGTATTAAAATATACGATCATATGTATGTATTTCCATTCCTGTCTTGGCCATTTTATCGATGTACAAAATAATAGTCTAAAGTGATATTTCTCCTTTTATGTTTCTAACCTTATTTTCTCACCAGAACTCTTTAACTCTCAGTTTTAATTTTCATTTTTTTTTCGGGATAAGCGTCATCCTTAATACTGATGAATAGCTCTGAAGTTGGAATTAAGTTCGTTTATCGTGATTTTGATACAAATACTGTACCATCAAATCTTTCGCTCCATCCAGTAGCATCGATCTGCGACACACGTTAAATAGACAGCAGACGCGTCTGATTTTAGATACGAAGGCAATGGCAGAAAACAGGACGCGATATGTATTTACGGCATTGCGAATAGAACTGCCGGTCATAGCGAGCGATGTGTCGACATTGACCCCAATGTGATAGGAGTAACGCACGTGTCTCACTTTGCGTCAACAAACCTGTCATTATTTCAAGCCCGCCATTGACAGATTAGGTTACGGTCATTACGAAAGTCATATCTTTTACCCGTTATCTAAGGTGAGCGTGATCGGGATGCGACGAGACGCGATACTCTTTGACTGGCCCATAATTAACGCACGACGGATTATGGAACACATTATGCCGCGTAGGCCACAAATCAAAAAACTAAAAATTATATAATTCCTAAACTTATTGCTACTATGTTTTAAGCAAAAATTTGCTTATTTAGAAACTACCGCTCTTCCATAATATTATAAAGTGTAAATACTTTAACAATTTAAAACTACTGTATTTCAAATATTACATAAAAATTGATATGCAATGAATTCTTGGATTTTCGCGTCGCGTCGCGTTACATATATTACAAGATTGTGATAATGTTTTGATGTTTAAATTCTACCAATTTACTTCATAAGTTCTTTGTACTATTCATAATAATGGAATCCCTTTATTGCTGATACGGTAAAAAATTTCACTTGTAAAATTAATCTAAGCAAAATTGAATTCCATAAATATTTATTTGTACTAAATAGAAAGGATAGATTTTGTTACCTACTCGTACTTTTCTTATCAATAACAACAGATTTATATTCATAGCAACATCCTCTTCATGGCCAAGATATTCAATTTGATAAAAAGATAAATCCAGAAAAGTCTCGATATTTACACTTGTACCAGAGGCCACCTCGCAGTTTTATTCGCTACGAAGGCATTATCGTAAACACCTGACGCACCTCCTCTTTGCCGCGTCATCAGCTAATGGTGCAACCAATAACATCACATGATAAAGATACTACAGCAAAGACATGCATTATATTGACCTCAAAACTGACAATTTGAGGACAAGTATGAGACGGACAAGAAAAAGTCTGATTTGATGGTGTTTTTTATAATAACTTTAATGCTATTTTTTACAAACAATGATATTATTTTCTATTTGTGATATCTAAAATAATTATAAATATCTGTTCGCAATAAAAATGTTAGGATGGTACTAAATTAGTCTGTATTAAAAATATTTTTAATTGTGACCTGTGTATCCTGGCTCCGTCCCTATTTTAACGTGTTAATGCAACAATAATTCAAGTTTAATTGTTCGGATATCTCGAGCATGAATGCAAAATGATGAATCCATTCATTTAATTACTTTAGATTTAACTTCAATTCGTCACTAAATTCCATTTTATGAAATCTTAATAGAAACATTTCGTAAAATGTACGACCTACTTGAATTTGTTTTCCTGTGCAATTCGTAAACTATATTGCCACAGTACTTCTGTGTTATATGATAGTTAAAATTGCGAAATTTAAAACGAATACTCGTAAACGACGAAAAGAAAAATGTAAAAGGTCAGAAAACCATTTTGAAATGTATTTAATTTCCGTTCGGTCGTATTTTAATGTTTCCTACATAAATAAATACAGTATAACAGACATAGCGTTACGTTCTATACGTAGGTGCCGTGGCTATAAATAAGTTAATGATAGAAAGAAATTATATAAATCTTATTTTAATTTAAAAGATTGTATTGTAAATTTACACAACGGCGCCGCTGCAACGCTCGTCCCTAAAGATATCATCGAGGTGCTGTTTATTATTTCAGCAAAGAGCACGGCCGACTTACCATCTTACTAAACACTTCCTAACTCATGGAAAATATAAAAAAAACGTTAAAATTAATTATTAGTCCCAGTATTGCATAATTTTTTTATCTATAAAAATGTTAATAAGATAAACCAAAAAAATAAATAATCCAGAAAGGGATTATGAAGTTTTTGAAAAGTCGCCTGGTTTTTATTGTAATATTAATAACATAATTAATACAGGCCTTATCATTGTGATGCGTCCTGTTCTTTTTCGGTTTTCTGTATCGAGGATGAATATTCTCTATACGTCATTTAAGCACGTTTGCGTAGATGTATTCATTTAGAAAGAGCGCGAGTTGTGCTAGGATCCCGCCAAATAGAAATCTGTTATAACTGCGTACTCTTCTGGGTTAAGGGCGTGATGACATTGACATACAAACACTTAATGCGGTTTTCTTTCTATTAAAAAAAACAACTAAATCTACAGTCATTTTTCATTTCAAATGATACTTCACGTTGTACTAACCAAATAATTTTTATATTCATGTACGCATCTTCTGAAGTAACCCTTGGAACGTTTAAAAATCTCTCTTGTGAGTCTCGTTACGACTCACGCTTGTTTCGAGCATGTAAAATAATCAATCTTATTATAAGTTGTAACAGTGCCGTTTTAATAACAAACTCAGTTTTACGTAAATTAATTATTTAAATGTTACAATTTAACATTAATAGAAACAAGTAATAAATTAATTTTAAAGGTGGATATTATTTTATGGGAGTATTATTTAAACTTCCATAAAGATAGAAATATTTAATTTCATGTGCAATATTATTGTTACACATTACACTGGTTATTTTACTAAACAGATCATAGATTTTCCGTTAACGGCGAATATGGCTAGTTTCAACTAAAAACTTAAACTTTTCATATTGTCACAGATATTAATTAATGGTTAGCTCTTAACATTTGCTTAATTGCCTCCTTCTCTACAGAAGTACACATTCACATTTTGCGTCAACTTATGACGTCAGTACTTGAGTGCGTGTATGATTGCAACTAGAACATGTTAATCACTAAGTTAACAGATATTTCGCTTAAGTATTACAGAAACTATAAATCAATGTCATGAGTAACAAATAGTGAGTTGATTCTGTGCCAATTCGTGCGAAAAACGATTTCATTTCAGACAATAATGCGATTTTCTAATGATAACATTCCTCATAACTGATGCAGCACGTTCATTGATGTAACAAAGTCAATGATAAAGCAGATCTCACGGTCGTATAGCCCTATTAGGATGGTTAAATATAAAAGCAATGTGAGAGTAATCTTGGCGGATTTTTATTACAGGCTATAATATTCTTTCGTAATGTTAACATAAAAGCAATAAATGTTTAATAAGAACTCAATGATAGAAAGGAGATGTTAAGAGTATTCGTAACCGACGAGCATACATGCCTAGATGTATGGGATATAGAAGAAGCGAGAGAGTTGTGCCAGGATTGCGCCAAATGGAAACCCGTAATATTTGCCTATTCCAGGACTACGGGCGTGGGTGTGTATTAATATTTTATTTGTTTATTCCTTGTATTTTCTTGAAATGATCATACTAATTTGGATGAGCTGAAGAAATAGATTTTAAAAACTGAGTAATATCGAGCAGTCAACCTTAAGGCTACAAAAATTCAATTTAAATGCTGTACCGGTGAAATAATAGTTTACATATTTAAAAAAAATAATCACCAATAAACGTACATAAACTGTTTTATTAATATTGACGTACATGTTACGTCCCACATTTTTCTTGTGTCCCCGCCACTCACCTGTCATGTGGGTCAATAACCTGGATGTTATTGAACTGTCTAAAGGTGGAGACAGGTAACGTAGGAGGGTGCGGGTGGGATTTACAAAGGAATGACTTTATGTAAGCTTGCTTGTTCTTTACTTCGATTTTTTTTCCGTCACAAAAACAAACAAATGAACATTTTACTAAGTGCAAAAAAACTAGTATTTTCTTCTCTCTCTCTCTTTCCTATTGAGGTAATTTGCAATAGTTTTTAAAGTTTTAACGTCGTCTATAAGAGTAGTTATTTAGCCGAGTTTACTATCAAAATTTTTAAACGTAAGTGCCAATGGACAGGGCACATCGCTCTTAAAACACAGCCGATGGAGCCTAAAGTCTCAAGAATGGCAAAGCGTGCGTAGGCCTCCCATAAGATGGACTGACGATCTGCTTACGAAAGTGCACTGGACGAGGGTCGCATGCAATAAAAGTTTTTGGATGACGACGATGTTTATTGACGATGTTTATACTAAACCTGACAGCTCAGTTATCATTATCTGTTTGTGTGTAATAGCATTTTCGAAAGTAATGGATGATAACATATCGAAACATGATATAAATTTGATCTTAAGAAATAAATGAACTTCCGGCTTAAAGTGTATCAAGGTGAACAAAGTTATCACTGGTGTGATAACTTTGTATCTATATAAATAACTATGTGTGATAAACGTTGAAAACGGATCTCGTTATTTTTATTGTTTTTATAAGTTTTTTTTTTTTAAAAATAAAAGTTGTAAAGAAACAATCTTACGTCGTTTAAATACTAAATCTCTACAGTTGTAAGAATACGTAACACTAGGAATTGCTCGCTTTTCTAAACCTTATTAAGTCCTATATGAGTAAACAATAACCATGGCAAACATTCAATCATACTACTTTTTAATTCCGCTGGGAATCGAACTAAGATCTTCTATGTATATTCATATTTTAACAGCCATTTAACAAAATGATTGATTTTTTCTTTATTTTTTTTTTGTATTTTGTTTAACATTCCATTTAAGCATAGCGATTAATAAATATACAGTTGCTAGCTTAAGAATTTATTTTACGACCATAGTCAAATAGTAAATTTAAACGTACAAACTAATGCCTCGCAAACCACTTATAAGAATTGATAAATGATAAATTGTATATGTATGTAAGAATTTAATGAATAGAAAAATACTCCATAGCCAACTTCTATAGTAAAGCAATACTTTCCAGATACAAAATCATAAGTACACCAAAATTAATAATTTCCAAATAGAGCATGAAATTAAGAATAGTTGTATTGAGCGGAAAATAGCATTGAATAATTAGCAACATGATATGAACAACGTGACGACACGAGGAGCAAATCCGATATCAAGGCCTTGCATTACAGCGCGATCAAACGATTTTACTAGTATCGAAAAATACGTAAATACTATTACAACTGATTGTCAACCCTAAGAAAACTGCCAAAGAGATTAGGTTCGCTTGCATATGCTACGTGTAGCATCTAATCTTTAAACATTCATTTATATTTAACGGTAATCTTCGCGAAGATTGTCGTTAAATGTGAATGAATGTTTTTTTTTTCGAAAGATAATGGCAAACGATCAGGCGGTTACCTAATGTTATGAGAGCACTACCCTTAGACATCTGCAATAAGCTTATGAGTTACAGATGCATCTCCTACCTTTAATGAACAGAGGACATGAACAGAGGTAGAATCTAAAACTTTGGATTAAACTAGTATATATCTCATTACCTAGCCATTAGTAGTCTGATAGTCGACCCCGGTTAAAACAAAGTATTTATGTGACGGTTTTCAAAAATCACTTATGTAACTTTTGGGACCTAACATAGCTCCGTAAAAGGGGCTGACCAAAGCTACCTATTTACATCGTTTAGGTTAAAAAAAAATACTGTGGTAACTAGGTTGTCAAATCAAAAAGAAAAAAAATCTTGACAAAGGGCATTAATTTACAAACTTTTTTTGTATTAGGAACAAATAGTACCTACTCGCTTTATAAATTTTTAATTATGATAATTTTTCTATAGAAAAAAGTTACAACTTGTACATAATACCATTCATGCATAGTTGAGTGATATAGAGTGACTTGCGAAAAGTGAGGGTGGGCTTTACAATCGTCCAGACGAACGCCATTTTATGTCAACAGAAAGGGTTGCTGTTTAGGCTAAAAGCTATAAGTGTTGATAGAGTCGAAAGTTTTAATACAAAACGCGCAAGTCTAGATTTATTGACTGTAAAATAATAAAAGATAGGAAAAAAGAGGCGTCGAAATAAGCACTGGTCTTAAGTCTAGGTTTAGAAAAGATTTTGAGCTCTATAAACTTTACCTTGCGACTGCGGTATATGCACTTTATGGGTCAAGTGATGTAATAAAGGATTGTACACGGGTTTACGCGCACAGTTTTAATTACGGTTAACCCTAAAAAGCGTTGTTGGGTGAACTAGATCGACAAAACGTTTCATTTCACGCCCAACACTTTTATGATGATTTAAAAAAAATAGTTTAACTAATAAAATGTAAAATTACATGCAATGTTTTGAGGGGTTTTTTAATCGTGATCTGTCTGTTTGAAACTTATTTTAAGTTTTAAGCGGTCAGTTCAAGTAACTCTAAACTCTTTAAGAGGGATATTCTAAGCTCTATGGTCGTGTTAATTCTTATTCGATAAGTAATCCAATGTCATGAATAACCAAATCTGCCTCCAGATGAAACTCTCTTAAATTCAATCACAAACTTTGAAAACTACTACTAAACATTTTCCTTGAGTTATGTAGGTTAAAGGTAAGTCACAATAGGTTTGGAAAAGCGTAAGTACAATATTACATTATCCTTTTTGTCTAATCAACTTATTAGGTAAAACAGAAATAAATTATTTGCAAAGCGTTGATTTGGCATTGGGCATTGAGATTTTCTAATAAGAAAAGGAGGTAGGGAAAGAGAGTTTGACGGCGAAGAAGATGAATAGGTGAAGGAAATGTCAATTTTTCCAACTAGCAAGCGGTCACTAGGTTTCTACAACCGCTAGCTGCTTTGCCACCTTCTTGCATAAAAAATATAACTTTACCGAATTTCAAAGCCGCTGTTTAATTAATTCTTAAATGCAGTTTGGTACGATTTATAAAGAATCTATTATTGACATACAAAATTAAATAAATGATTAAACCTAATAAATATTCAGTTAGTTGCTATTGTTAAAAATGCACTAAAAATTACGTCTTTCTATCTCAGTTAATTTTGTCATCCAAATATTTCTGTATCATATCTCAGTGTTTCAATATTATCTGATAAGATGTTTGGGGCTCGTTACATGTTTTATTGTGAACATGTGTATGATACACGTAGATACACATTTGTGGCATGTCTAAACCTTACCACCTTATCTTAAACCTGACATGATACAATTGACATTTGTTCCCCGTACATTTATGTTTATATCGCGATATTAAATATACAATAAATAAAAATGTCACAAAGTATGACGCACGTTGGTATAACATCGTCATCGCGTATTAATTTGATTAGCAAGTCGTAAATTATTATCTGTATTTCAGCGACGAGCATCGCGCCAACGGAATAAACCACCACTCGTCTTCAATGTTCTTAATGATTGGATCTCTGTAATTATAATTCAACAACGGTTGACGTGTAGAATTTTATAGCAGTGTTGTCATTTATAAATTTGGTTTTCTATACATAATATTATGTATAACAAAATTGCTCTACCGATATTAAATCTTTCCATTAAAAGCTTCATTATACAAAAGTAACATCCGCATATATAAATAAGATTAGTGATATAGATATATTAAAAAAAAACGCGATATTAATTATATTGCCATGTGTGCATAAATGTGTGAATGCAGAATATCCAGTAAAATTATGCCAGCAACCTGTCAAATGAAAATCCAGTTCCTGCAAGAGTTCTAAATTACAACCGGTGGTCTTATTCATTTTATTTAACAAAAGCAATTTTTTTACGTGCCCTATTGAAATTCACCAGAGACAAAGTTAGAGATAACCTTATTTTTTACATTACACCTTATAATGAATTTATTTAGAATATTACTTAGTTAAACCTTATTATAATAAATCTTACATAAATTTAAAAGTAAATACGTCAAGATTGTCCCCACTTAAGATATCCATTATCAGTACATACCTCGGTTACGATAACCTCAAAATGAATAAACACAAAACAATGGCATTTATATGAAATAATGGCATTTATACGGTCGTCGTACAGTATAGCTGAATTTCCTCTTGTTTTGGTTTATATTTATTAATAAGCCAACATTTTTTTCTGGTGTAATGACGTATCATTAGCTATCTGGATTTTCTTCAATAATAATGAATTTTAATCTTGTTGACTGACCGGTTGGCGCAATGATAAGATACTTGCTTCTTACGCCGCAGGTCGTGGGTTCGATTCCCACCCATGACAAACATTTGTGTGCATGAACATGTCTGTTTGTCCTGTGTCTGGGTGTAATTAATATATGTATGTATTTACAAAATAAAAGTAATAATATATGTAGTATATCAGTAATCTGATTTTCCATAGCACAAGCTCTGCTTAGTTTGGGATCTAATGGCGGTGTGTGAATAATGTCCTGGAATATTATAATTAAACAAAATCTAAATTATTGTACCTAAACCTTCATCACGACTCAATCAATTAGAGAAACTTGTATGAGTTTTTCGCGTTCAGACAGACTGACAGCAGCGGCGAGGGGACATTAATTTATAATATAGTTAAGTAAAATGAGTAAAGTTCCTTAGAACTTTAACGTGAGCTTTATTATGAATTAAAAATTATAATAGAAGACATTATGCGCTTTACGCTGGAAAACTTGTTTCAGTTTACACCTGCTGCCCATTTTAAATGACTTTATGAAAACACCTACCCTAATGAAAAAGCTAAACGCGTCTAATCGTTTCTCATTGATGTTAATACTTTGTGGGCTGATTGTGACAAGGTTCTACGTGTAAATAAAAGTATTTAAAAATAAAATACATTTCCTGTTACTAATATAAAAAGCGTATTGAACAAAATTGTAACGAGAAGTTCCTAAGCGTAAGCAAGATGACGTAAAGACAGAGAAAATCAATGAAAGGTATTTAAACAATTTTGTTCTCTCACATACTTCTCATTGTTATCTAGAGATTATAGAGATTCTTTGCATCAATTACAGTACTTATAAGTAAGGAACAACTGATACTTAACGTGTACTATCGTTCTGTTTTTTTGCCTTATAATAGGTAGTATTAGCAATCTCTTGAGATATCTGTTGTTCTGCCAGTCAGTTAAAATTTAAAGATTCATATTCTGTGTCAACTGCCTTAACTTTCTCATTTACAATGTAAGCCTGTGTAATAGATAGAACATAATAAATAAATCCAAATGCAAGTAATGTCTCTCCTTCCTCATGAATAAATATTAACCTTTTTGTGGCATACTGGCTATATGTCCACATAGTCCGTTAAAGCAACGTTTCTTAAGAATTTTAATAAAAAAAAAATAATTAACATTTGTTTAGGTTAACACAATACTTATGTTTAAATTAGCTTATCATAAGCCTTAAAGAGTCGTCTACCGATTGCGTCTTCTAATTAATCGAAAGTCGACGCGCTTTACTGGTACGTATCGGAAACAACAATGAGTACTACAAATATGCAGAACATACTGATAGCCAGGCATAAACACATTGAGGATATACAATAACGATGTAGGCTCGTCTTCTATTATTGTCATCGTACACGAGATATCAGTGTGTACCATAGATCTTGCCTTAAAAGATTCGGTAAGAATTTTAACCATTAAGGTGTTTTAACCAGTATAACGTCAACCTAATAACCCTAATGCGTAAATTGTTCTTCAGTATTATTGGTTAAAAAAAACTGTAAAAATCAAATTCACGTCTAGGTGGGAAACGAACCCACGACCTGCAGCGTGAGAGACAAGCATCTTACCACTGCGCTAACCCGTCAGCCACGATCATACGTTAACATATTTTAACGCTTTTGAAAGACGTGCAGTTACTTCCACTTTACTCTTAACGAAAATACTTTATCTTGAGATAAATTTGTAGTGACAAAGAAAGTATATTAATACAAGCAAATTATCGTATAATATAAATAATTGTTTAGTGTTTAGCACACATCTATACCTAAACCAGATGCTTATTTTAGTGTTTACATTTCACATAAAGCAAGATTTCAAATTGAGAAGTTGTTCATGACTATATACTATATTTATTAACCATATACAGTAAAAATGTTATCCATTAGAAGCCAAATAGATTTGGTCACCCTACTATATTCCTTTATGTTTTTAGTTTTATTGTTTATCTAAATGCTATGTCTTGTAATCTTAAGGGAATAACTTCTATCTAAATTTTCTCAGTGAGACTAGAATCTTTAGTACATATGTATCTAAGCATTTTATTTTATATTTAATTTCAATATCTTGGCTCTGTCTCCGAAATAAATAAATAAATACCTTTGTATTAAATAGCTCGAGGTGAGTTTGCCTACAAACAGCAGGCGGCAGACGATTGCGTCAATGCTTATCTTTTAATTGTGATAAAAGTATAAGACAACAACCGGCGAATTATAACAATTGACGCACCTGCGACTTAATTGACGATGGATCACTTGAGCGATATAATTTTTTTGTAGACAACCCTCATTTAACCTTAATTAACAATTAAACAATGTAATTAACATAAAGTTAATGCCCGTAACCCAGAGAGGTAGGTAGAGGTTACGTATTTCCACCTGGCGCGATCACATACGTCTACTTATATCATACATTCTCGTCATTAAAGGATACTCCTCTTTCTTTAGGATCTCACTAATTTGATCAGGTTTTCTGGGAAGTCTCCTACCAACACAACCACTCACTATTGCAACATAGATATGTCTTGTCACTCTCTCTTCATTCATCCTTTCAACATCCTCGAATCGTCTAAGCAAACCTTTTACAGATCTCACAGCATCTCTTTCAAACCACAGTTTTTCCTTATAAAGCTTCTAATAATTGCTACCTAGATAATATCATAACCTATTATTTGAAAGATTGAATATAGTATTACATTTAAAAATTAAATACGATAGACTATTTAATAAACTATAGTTGCTAATTATTTAATCCATACTTTTCTGTGTTTAGCAACAGAAATCAATTGTAAAGATTTTTTATGACAAATGTCTCAGACTCAATTTATTTTATGCTTTATGAGATGCCAATTCTCGTAAAGTTTATGATAAGTAATAGAGTGACGGATTTAAGACAGAATTTCCTTCTTATTTTTCAGCCTATGGTCCACTGCTTGACGTAGGCTACCTCCATTGATCGCCACAAAAATCGATACTCACTCGCCCGCAACCTTGACCAGATCATTGGTCCATATTGTGGAAATTTTCTTATAAAACTTATAAATAAATTAATAGACAGTAATTAAAATCTGTGTGTGACAGAAACCTTGGCAAAGATAAAGTATATTATAATGTTTTTTTTTTGCTTTTATTGGTTACTGTTAGCTAAAATATGTATAAAATCAATCCCTAGATATTTAAATAAGCCATGTGTTGAGGAGTTAGTTTCTTAGATCAGAGGACGTGCAACCCTCGACCGAATTCACTTTGATCAACAAGTCTAGACGCCGATCAATACCAAAGTGTAAGCGAGAAAGAATAGGCGCAAGAGAGACAAATGCTTTTACTCCTTATTCAGACTTCGCTGAGTATTAGTCTGCCCATGGAATCGTTATTTTTCACTTATACATCATAACATCAGTTAAAGAAAACCTTATATTAGTACATTCTTAACGGTGATAATTAATACACTGCAATACTAATAACAAATTAATAAAAAAAAGGTTTTTAAAAATACTCAAACCAAAAATAAACAGTAAAACAATTTTTTTTTGTTGCACATTGTACTGTCGTACAAGAAAAAATAATATTTTCACTGACGACCTAAGAAAACATTTTCATTAAATATCTATGTTAAAATATTTTTTACGAATTATGCTTTCAAAATTTTTAAACAACATATTAAAATAGACATTTCTCAAGCATTTCCATTTAACACTAACCATTCAAAATCACTCGGTGTGTAGCGATGGCGCGTTAAGTAGCGCCCACCTATCCTTCTTTATACGTAGTACGCTACGTCGGGGAACATAGTACCCTCCATTCTAGTGCCCCCCTCGCCCCAGCCTCCCCACAGCCTCGGCCTAGACATCAGACAAGTTTTTTCCAACACTACAACCGACACGCATTGAATTTGATTTACCCGAGCCCGTCAGTGCATTTCATTCTTTAGTGAAGCGAATACTTGAGTTTTATTTAGTTTTTCATGTAATGTTGAAAACTTTAATTGTGAATGGGTGCAGTTTACAATTAATGAATAAGCTCTAACATATTTTAACCTAATTTGGTTATATAATGAATGTAATTTTCATTCTACTGAGATTATCAACTACAAACATTTCAGAAGGTGTGCCCGCCATGTTAAGGGCCAAAGTACTAATACGGGTAGTATCCGTCACATTACGAATCGTAAAGATGGATTGGACACAAATATTATTAAGACATTTTAGTTTATTTTTAACGCGCTTTTATTAGCTTCGCCTGTATCTATTTATGTATATAATGGAATCATGGAACTCAAATTTCGCCCTCATCAAGACATCAGATTCATTCGGCTGATGAATGGATAATGCCGAGCCCAATTCCAGTACTCTTACCCTTCCTATCTTTTTCTAATAAGGAAAGGTTTTAAAAAAAGGAATTATCCTTTTTTCTATTTGTCCCTCCTCCGCCCATTAAAGGAAGGCAACACATCTGCAACTTAGCTTATTGTAGATGCCTCAGGAGAGTGGTCAATTAATATCAGGTGGCCGCTTGCTGGTTTTGCCACTCTCTATGATAATAAAATACGACTAATAATATTATTAGAAACAACAAAATGTCTTTATAGTGTTGTGTTTACATTTCCGAGTTAATATTCTCTCAAGAATACATTATATACTCGTATATCAAACGTATAGAACAAAAACATATACTTGATTGACGTCACATGACATAATGTTAAGCAATACGTCTTGTTTGACCTCATCCAATTAGACTATCTCTAGATTCTCCATCTCAACTTTCATCAGTTCCGTTAGCATTTGCATTTATTACTCATCGATAGGTTTAGGTAGCATAAACATGGATAGAAGGTATATTAAATACTTTTAACTTTTTTAATGATTACACAAAAAAACACTCTCCTCGCAGATGCGAATAGGCAGTGATTAACAATTTTTATTTGACACCGATTTTGCTTTTTCACATCTTGTCTTTGCTGACTCTGAAACTACACATAAGACGCCATACTTACTTTTGGAAAGAACAATAATATCGGACATATCATTAGAAGTTAGTAGTTTGAATAAGATATCTTCCGACAAGACAAACATGAATTGGCTTTCCCTGAGAGAATAGATGACAGTCATTGCGCGTTGTCTATTTGCCGAGGCTCCTTTTCGCTTTTGTTTTACCTTTACCGTTATAGACAAAGTAAATATTAAAATCAATTAGATCGATATTTATCACCTAGATACTTCACATGCAATAAATTATGCACAAAGTCAAGGTACTTATGATATAAACAATTTCGTACAAGACAAGAAAAATGTACCATTCACAGCAATACCCAACGTATATAAAGATATATTATCTACACCTCACACATATGTGTTAGATATTTTGTATAAGTTAAACAAGACAGGTAATGATGTTTAATAAATGATTAAATTCTAAAGAAATTTTATTGAACATCATAAAAAATGTCTTAAACAAACATCAGAGATAAAAAGAAAGTTTCTGTGATAAAATCATCTGAAAAACGAAACGCAAAAGATGGTGTTGAGGGTGACCGCGAAACTGCAGAATACAGATAACACCGAGGCACTGACGCAGAACTCCAAAATAGATAACGTATTTGCGTCAAGCGAACATTTTTCAAACGGCCCAGTGTAAACGGAGCGCGTGCCACACGGAACGATTTCCTGGCAGAATATTCGCTACACTTATATGTGCACATCACGCATCGCCGGCATGTTCGCGCTTTATTTTAAAACATCAACTTGTTGCATCGCGAACGATAGTTGGAATAAGCGCAACGATTTCCCTACGCATCTGGGAGACATTTTTTAAGTTCCTATTTAATTAATTCCCAATTTTTTCATACCAAAATGATATGAAAAGAGAAAAAGATAGTGATTGTTGCTACGTTACAATATTTTCAAGTGAATTAATCTGCGGCCTCGGGGAATGCTTCCCCAAGCCAAACTAAAGGAATGAAGAACTTTCTTTTTCTCAAAGCGTTTCATTATGGTTTCGAACCGTTTCAGCTTCGGTCTGAATTCTATTTAAAGCTGAAATTCTTAAAATAAAATTCATCAGTAGACATATTAAGCATCAATTATGTATCGTTATGATTACAGATTTACTGGCATCTGTATTACGTCTTCTCCTTTTTCTTACAAAATTTCAGTCTTCTAAGAAATCCAGAAAACTGTAATTTGGTATGTACGAGTACTTATGCGTAATTCTCTATTATTATTATTTATAAGCTTCTTATTATTAATTAGCTAACCGTAGATTTGTTTTTAATTTAATGAA
>DWLR01001100.1:0-19909 GCA_018246295.1 Papilio alexanor hazarajatica
ATATATATACCATCGTATATCTTGAAGAAGCGTGGCCACGGCATGCATCGCCAAGGAATACTTTGCCAGGCCAATAATCGATTTTGTCCTTTAAACGAGTTGTTTAAGTTGAGAAAAATTTCCAAAAACTGTAGCGCTAAAAACTATTATGTTGTGCGGTTCTGTTACTTCGTGATTAAAATTACAAAATTAAAGAAAATGTAGTTACACAGCCTGCTATCTTCCTCATTCAATGCTTTTGGTCTAATATGACTTCCAACAGAAGACGCCTTTATTTTTCTTCCGACACAAACCTTGCTGTCTTTTCCGCAAGTAACACTACATTATCCGTAACTGTTCTGATTTTTGAAAATGTAAATGGGTATCGGTATTTACCCTCAAGCGAGTTTGATTATTTGACTTCTTTCACCGTAAAAATAGTGTCTACGAACGTAATCTATCTTCAGAAAATCCTTCTTTCTACCAAATCCTTATATAGTCCGTGTTGCTGTCCCTTGAGTTAAATAAAAGAACTCGATAAAAAAAAATTACATTTAGTTGTAGTTTTAGTCATTTTATTTATTACCTATTTTTCTAAGCGAGTCTGCAAAAAGCACTTTACGTCAAGTTGTCGGTAAGCTTTACATAGATTTATCACTGTCCACAAACCAACAACGCTGGTGTCAGGGAGCTTGAAATGTTAGCATAGACTTGTTTGTTCAGCTTATAAGACTCATTGGCTACAAATATTTACGGGCAAACAATTTAATTTTTCCTTAAATACAAATGGGATTAAGCTTAACCTTAAAATTAAAATATGTCCTTATTCTCAATCTATAAGGACATCGAGTCAAAGTTATAAAAATTTATTTGTAATCGATTCTTTATAAGTGTCATATTTACCAAGTCAATTAAACATCTTAAATGGACAGAAATTACATTGATAGATTTCATTACATAGACTGACATACAAACATGATCTCAATTCTGCTGATTAGTAAGATTGCTTAGCCAGCAATTATGAAATCATTAAGATATTGAGATACGATTATGTTACCAGAATAAGGGGCAGCTTAAGGTAATAAAGGTTTATTAAAAAATAATAAGAATTTGTATTAAAATTGTTTCATTTAACAATCGAAGCGGTAATATGCGAACGATTGATGATGAGGCTTATCGTCCAGCCTATGTTAATATTAATACTATTTGTACGTATTCTGAGCAAATAAACCATTGATACTAATGAAAGTAGGTCAACAAAGGTAGTCCGGCAGCTTGTTTCGTACATATAATATAGTATAGTTATATATGTATAGAACTAATAATAGAAACAACAATGAAATATATAGATATATTCAGCTATAAGTTGTCAGATATTGATGTTTATTTTAAATCACGTATACGTATTTAAATACAATAAGCAAGCAAGTGACCAAGCGGTTCAGTTATGTAACTACCGCTAGAATTAGCAATCGCAACAAGCAAATCTCTTACAGATGGATTGACTAAAAATGTTTCTGTCGTAAAGATTGATTATTTTTTCAATTATATTGCATTACAACTTGCAGATAACTCGTATTTATAGAAATACGAGAGAATTTTGAGCGAAGTATATAGATACTTCTCTCAAAATTCTCCGAGTTTATGGCTTATGTTGTATTAGAGCTAGGTAACACCTAATAATAAGTAATGATAGACATATATGCAAAAAGATAATCGCAACTTGTTGTTTAACACAAACAACTTTTTATCGATATTCTCATATGAAATACACAAAAAAACATATGAATAAGATATTCAGTACTTTGAACAGCAAATCGCTTGTAAGGTTCAAAGCAATCATCTTAAATGTTACGACATCAAACAAAAAATGTAAACATTAACAATTTACGTTGGTGCATCGGCCATGACGCGGCCTTGTGCGAACTCTTCCGTCGACAACCGTACCAGTCGTCAGAAATAGATTGTCCCCACATGTAATGATGTGGCAGCAAGCCAAATCATACTATTATCTGTTTTCACCTTAATATTATTCCTATCTGGAATAAATATACGGTATTAGAAACGTGTGTTTTACTTTACAAAGTCTAACATCACTAAGTACAGAAAAGAAAACACAAACCCTTTGCCCTTCGACCAGAAAAAAGTTGATACCAAATATTTTGTTTAATATAATATTTATAATTTAACCTAATTTCAATTGTTCCAACTAAAACTGATGAATGAATCCAATAACGTCCATTCAGATAGCTTAAAAATCCCTTTTATCGTGCTCGGCTGTTGGCATCGTTTTCCCGATTTAATTTATATGAACCTCGACAGCGGCCATTTTGTATTTTACAGCGCTAACTGCATCCGGACAGTTGCCGTTAGTAATTTTAAGAGTGTATGATGATGTGGCTTTAATAGGTGTGTAGTAAATAATAATAATAGGTGTGTAGGAAATAATATACAAAATATTGCCTTGTCTTGCAATGAAGGAGTATTAAATTGTCTATGGTATTTGTCTATAATGTTATTTTTAATCGTATGGTACTAGTTGTACTGAAAAATAGTATACCCAATGTTAAACACGTCTGTTACTGTTTGCTTCATGTAGATTTAGTATTAAAACTTTCTCCATGAATAAATATGCAAAGGGATGCAACGTCTCTTTACATAGACCTTCACGTATCACGTTCAATAAACTAAGCCGTATGTAACAATTTATGGTAAATATTTATGGCACCTTTTCAAATTTATATCGATTGATGTTAAATATCTAATATTATGAACACAACGCATCGAAATGTACAATATTTTGCATGCTAAGACAGGTATTAACACGATGCTTGTGTATTCGAGTGAAGTTCCAAAACAAACACGTCTCTAACCGACGCTATAAGCTCTTCTGTTTATTTAAGACATTACAACGTTTAAATTACAATGAGCCGTTTAACAACATCGAAACAGAAAGCTAGAGGCTTGATAACTACAATCAACATTCCTAAATGGCCTCCCATTATCCTTGAAATAGTAATGGGGCTTTTAAAATGCCTTATTTGGCACGGAACAGTTCTTTATTGGGTAGTTTAGTTTGTCCAGCTTATTTATAGTGTTAATTTTGTTTTAATACAAATTATAGTTTTAATTCTAGGGAAAGTGTGCAGGAATGATATGAACAATGTCCGCCTTTATATTTTCAGATGTTTTGATGTTTTTTGTTTTAGAAAAGAAGGTGACAAACGAGCAAGCGGTCATCTAGCCAAAGACAGAGGAGGGGGATCGACAGATAAACAAACATCTTCTCCTATCCATCCCCTTCACCGTTAATTCCTCTTTCCCTTCCTGTCCTTTCCTTATTATAAAAAGGCAAGTAGAGGAAAATGACTAGAATTGGTGCTCCTATACAGCTGCTCTCTATCCTTTTCTTGAAATACATCGCGTTCTACCGAAGCGTGTTAAATCTGCTTTTATTTTACAACCGACAAAAGATTTGAACAATATCATCTTTTCCGACCGATTACGACGTTCATGGTTATTCAAGAAAAGAGTGATTGCTGAATTGGTCGTACCTTTCGACTACATCACTCCTTTCAGGACCCTTCATCCAGTGAGACTGTAGCTACCTATTCAAATAGTAAATCTGTACCGAAAATATTTAACCACATGGTCGCAACATAATCATAATATATGAGTATTGCTATTATTTTCAGACCGGAAACATCTAGAAGTGACATGGGGCGTTCAACGCGAAGTATCTGGCACCACAACAGTGACTGTTTGTGCCAACAATGCCAATTAGTTTGGCAAATCTTTACCGGTACATTTCAACATTTAATATGAGAATACCTCAGTACCTACTGTTAAAGTAATAATAATTTAGTATTAACACACTGAGTTTAAGAGCTCAGTTATTGAGTGTTTTTAGACGGACCGGTGTAGTTGTTAAGATGCTTGCTTTTCACGTCGCAGGTCGTGGGGTCGGTTCCAACCCAGGACAAAATTTTGTGTGCATGAACATGTCTGTTTATCTTTAGTCTGGATGTAAAGACCACCGGAGGACGGGCAGCAGCATCCTTTTTTAGTACGGCGGAACATCCCGCCAGGATCGCCAACCTTCCTGCCAAGCGTGGCGATTATGGATATGGTCCACATGGATGGATGATACACATTTCCCACCAATGAAGCGATTAATGAGGGAGGCCTATGTCCAGCAGTGGACGATCATAGGCTGAGATGAATGGATAGATGGATGAAACTTCTGGTAAATTATTTTGTGTACACACAATTCGAACAGATAGATGCCATCGGTATTCTAGGAGATTTTTTTTAAATTTATTTGACAAAAAACGAAATGAACGAACGACGGAAAACAACCCGCCGTTAACTGAGGAGCATAAGGCAGTAATGTTTAAAAATGCATGTAGAAATAAATGTAACCCAAATGTTTAATTAAGCAACATCAAATTTCAAAATCGAGTTAAAGGGTTGTTAAATTTTGAACACTCGAGCTAACAAAGCACATACAAAAAAGTTTGATGCATAAAATTATTTCAAAACAGAAATGTCGGAAAGCACTTGTTTCCGACTTAAAAAAAAAATCCACTCGACGAAGTCAAAGCAAACGCTTTTTCTAGGCCGTTATGCAGACCTACGTCTATATAATGTACCCTATGAAAGAGAAATGGCGTCTGACCTCATTTGCTACGTCCACTGGCCGGAAACTCTACGGCACTCCACGAAGATAGTTGCGTGGAAATCTTATTTCAAATAACACGGTACTGTTACAACCGCACTCAGCCCAAACAGATAAATTTGATATTTAACTCATTTTTATGTTTATTGCATATTTCTTGATGTATTTCTTGATTTCTTCATTTTTGCCCGACTGCCAGGAGGGTAAACTTTTTTTCCGTCCGTTCCATTGTTACCACTTAGAGCTTAAAGGACTTAACTGATTTTGAAGATTGAGGTATAATTCGATTCGTATTCTTGTCCGGAACGTCATAGACGTTAGTCGGGTTATGGATTTTTTTTTAAATAAGTTACTAGATATAATAGATATAATGAAGTAACCTAGCATACCGACATGTTTCGTTGTAATGTAATAAGTTCAGTGTATTTGTATTCAAATAATGAATTAAATAACAACAACCTGTATTAATTTTAATAAATACCTACAGAATCCGAAATAAAAAAGGTTAAATTTAAAAGTTATTTTAAAAGTAATCACAAAGATATTACCTAATTTAATTGTAAATTATAGTATCAAGAGGAATAATATTGGTAACACAGATCAATACAAACGAAGATCTATTATACCATAGACAATCACTATTGTTGTGGAAGCTTTGATTGCGTCTCAATCCACCGGCCGGCCGGACTGCACAAAAGGGCTTTGATAAGGAATAGACAATATCTTTTAAGGAGAAAATTTGAACGAAAACTGTGGTAGCGATGTTATTTGAAGAGAAATCTAAATTAGATATTTTAAGAAAAATAAGAAAGGAAATTATGATTAAAACTAAGAAATCTATACTTTGGAGATTGGGACAAGGCAAATCTGTGTATGATAAAAGTAAATTGCAGTTGATTTCGTTTTCGTTTCACTCTTACTGTATGACAAATGTCAAACACATTAGCTAATAAATTATAAAATATTTGCATACGCTATTTGACTTGTAAAACAGTTTAAATTTGAATTGTTTTACGATCATCTAAACTTTTTTATATTCCAAAACTTTCTACCAATACAAAATATGAATAGAGTATAGAAAATTTTGTACTAAATTAATTACCGTGTAATCTATACTAATATATCAAGAATGAGATATTTGATTGCGCACTCTTAAACCACTGAACTGATTTTTATAATTATTTAACAACATTGAAAAAGTTACATAGTTGCTTAATACATTGGCTATATTTTTATTGTTAGGTTTAGGTTAGGTTTACAGAATTTTATTCTCATGAAGACAATGTCACTTACATGAGAGTTTCATTGAGACATAATCTTAACTAAAGTATTCGCCATGTACACTTTGATACCCATTTAATGTATTTCTTTCTTATAATTTGTTTATCATATTATAACTTTATAATATGTACTGTGATAATTTTGATTTGAATACATTAAATGAGTTCACATTTTTATATGAGAGTGTTGTTTGTTGTAAAGTTGCGCTCCTTCGAAAGTAATATTTCTTGTACCGTAGTTTGTTCTTACTTTTGGTAGGACAAGTAAACTTGCTCCGTTTATTAATCTTTTTTTGCTAAGGATTTTCCTAATTATCATGCATATACTATAGGCATATAGTTGATCGATAGTCATTATTTTGGTTTCATTACAGATCTTGTTAGTGCATGTCAAAAATGGGTATTGAAATAGAGTTTTTATCGCCTTATTTCGTTTGATCTGTAGCTCATTCAATTTTGTTTTGGTAATGTGCTTATTTATAAAATGCCAGCTAAACCGGCAGACAACGCCACGTAAAGTAATAACAAAATTCAAAAAGTCTCATTAAAAAAGGAAAACAATTTTTTTAGATATATATTTATATCTACATGGATATATATTTTTGAGTCAGTAGACCTCGTGGGCAACCTCAGAATACCCTAACAAAGGTTCATCAAATGTGATCAATGGTTTAGAAAGTCATTGAGGACATTGTTCAAGTTAGTGAGCTCTATTCCATAACTTCAGCACTAACTGGTCAATATGTGGATCAAAGCAGTTGCATAATATGTGGTATTTAACTGTAACAGCATATTAATTCGTAAACTTGCTTGTAACGAAACATAACACTCACGCTCGTAACCCAAAAGGGTAAGAAGATTCGAACAGAGATTACGAATTTCCTTTAGTGTCCTAGCACATCTTTCTTGCTTCCTCTACATCCGTACATGCTCGCCTTCTTTAGGATGTCACTCGATATAAGGTTTTCTGGGGCGTCCCCTACCAACAATGCAAGTCACTTTTGCAATATAAACTAGTTTTTAAGTAGTTATATCTGATTTTACTGCCACGATTGTTGGTATCAAGTAATGTAAGCTACAAAGAAAGTATAACAAACTGTAGACTCACAGTAAAGTCACTGAACTACTGTGTCAAAGTATAAAACAAGACGGACTAATAAAAGAAAAATCGAGTAAATTCTGGCCATTTACCAACACGGCAGCGCCATTTGGATTTCGCTGCGGTTATTGAAATTGCAATCACGTCGACTAAAATTAGAGACATTATTTAAATTGTCCTATGCCGTGTCCGTCCCCTATTACGAACTTTATTACATGTAATAACTCCTAGTAACTTTTTGAGCGTGCAAATGCAGGAAGTATCGCAAAACGTAGGGGGTTTGTTTACAAACAATAATTTATGAAAATGACTTATACAAAGAGTGTGCTATATTCACTGTAGATATAACAGAAGAAAATATTAAATTTTTGTTCCTGTAAAATTAAATTTATAGAAAGTGGATGGAAAATTTCGATTATCGTAATGAAAAATGATGGCTTCCGATACGACACGACGATCTTATTAAGATAATTTTAGAAGGATAAATAGAAGAGAAAAGCGATTAATTTATAAATTCAATTAACGATGATAATTGTAATTCTATTGTTTTTCGATTATGTCTCAACACTAATTAATAAATGTCTTCGTAGATTAATCCACTAAGAAGTTAGCGAAATAAAGTTTCCATGCTTCCAAATGTAGTGTTGAAAGTTTTTTTCTTTCTAGAAAAATAATAAATAATGAATAAAATGTAGAAATGCATACAGCGTTAAATTTATTTAACAATTATCTCAAAAAAGTGCGTATTGCCACACACAGACTTTTCTTTCTTTTACACGAGTGAAATCTAACGAAAATAAACATCCGAATAAAACCGTTTTGCATGAGATACTCATAGTTAGTATATTGGGATAGTAGTCGTTCCAACTGTAAACTGGTCCGCTTAATTAATTCCTTCGGGTTAACGATAAACTTAATAGACTAACTATAATTTAGATTATATAGTTTAACTTAAAAAAACTTACTCAATACTGTGTTTGATCTAATATGCAATGTGCTGCAGTCCCTATTCCTATCAGATCTCTTTTACCTGATCTTTTTGAATCTAGCTTTTTATTAACATGGTGACGTAATATCTGTAAATCGCTTATTTGTCTCTAATGTCGAAAGTTAACATTAGTTTGCTTACGTTATATATAATCTCCTTGTAACATGAAAAAGAAGTAAAGTATATTCTTGTTGTTGAAACGTAATACCGTACAATATTTACAAGCAATCCAAATCCAAATATCAAAATAGAAATGCTAGCTATAGTTAGCAGAATAAAATTTCACATTCCTTTTCATGTTATGATTATAGTACGCCTAGATCGAAATAATAGCTTCTCTGGAATAGAGTCGTCTCGTCTGAAGTACTTATTGTATAATGGAGCACGAAGAGAACTCGCTCAGGTAATAAGGAAGGTCCGGGCTTGCGACTTAAGCCTAGCAACGGGCGGAACAAGTCCAGTCATTACTTTAAATTGTGTTTTGTTGAACTTACAATTGACTGTGTTGTTGCCATCCTTCTAAAATTACTACATACTAATCTAAACTTTATGGGATATTTGTTTGTTTATAGTTGTTTAAAGTTGAGGGGGGGTGGTCCTTTTGAAATACTTGTATCGTACAAAGGAGTAAAAGCCAGTAAATATATGTAAATCTCTCTAAAGTTTTTTTTATAGATTCTCTATCCTATGATTTAATGGTTACTTTTTAAAATAAGGTTCCGTATGAATTTATTTGTCTTCAATTAAAAAAAAATCTATTGTCTTGAGCAAAAAGCTAACTAAAACGGTTTGTTTTAATCAGTCTGAGAAAAGAGAGGTACTTAGCCCGTCAACATCATACAGGTGTAAATTAGTAGTTTAAATTATTATTTATTTTAGATTTTAGTACAGAACTGAAACATAGAATATACAATTCTATATTCAGCTCTGTGGATATAATCATTGTTTAAGTTCATACAAAAAATAGTTCATATAGAATGTTACATAATTCTGAAAACACGTGTAATAGATATAGACATGTACATATTAAAGGCGCAAGTCACAGAATGCGAGCCTGTCACAATTGCTGCAGCGAGTTGAATGCGCAATCATTGCTATATGGGTCGCAGTGAGCACATTGCACTGAATGAACGAAGATACGAATGGATGTGGCATTTAAATTGAGAGAGCATACGCATGTAAAAGTACCAGAGGACATTAGCGCTTGTCTTTCGCCAGAATAAGCCTCTTGAATGTCAATAGTACTGCCACATGTTAGTGTAAGTCATATCTGGAAATTTCATCAAAATTAATGCCGTGGTCTTGAAAATCAGTACTATATACACGAGGAGAAGATATTAAAAAATATTTTAAATTCAACTTTGAAGTGTAGGATGGTTTCATCCTACGTTGCTGTGGCCCTGCGGAGATAGGAGGGGAATTTTTATCTTCCTTAGGTAGTGCAGAAGCACAGTGATGAGGGGTTCCGGAGAATATCTTTGGAGATCCCGGCGACCTCTGCCAGGCACTTGGCGGTTTTAGTAAGTCAAGTCTCACATAGCCCTGTCTATCCTCCAATAGCAGGGTATACTTGAAAGATTCCCCGTTTCCAAATAAATGTCAAACATTAATAAATATAAAAAACCTCGTCCAACTAGCATAACTCTTCGACGGAACTGCATCGTTGATTGCCAATTACAAATCTTCCGTCGATCAAGCGATCTTTTCAATTCGTACGCCGCTCTGCGGTGTAATATCAGACTGATATTCATCACTTGTAAGAGCAGGCTTAATGTAGTAATCTGCAAATACATTTATAGATCATAAATACACACGTAAAAAGCATACAAGCACCGTGCCAAAGACGCATACACCTTAGGCCAATACGTCATATAATTTTGGAAACAAGACAAGATTGCTCGCTCCAAGGTGCAGATGATGAAAGATAATTAAACGATCATTTTATATTTACGACCATTGGTCGGTCGATTGAAATTCAAATTTTAAAAATGTATGTATATATGTAACTTTATACTTTGCATATTGCAAATCTCACCTCCGTGTTCGCAGCGTAATTAAAATTGCCCCCAAAGTTTTCGTTTTACGTATTAGTACAACAGATATCATGTATGGATAATTCAGAGATACGTACAGTGCTTAGTTTACTTTTTTTAAGACTCGTTGGCGCGAATATAGTAACAGAACCAGGGTTTTGATTTGGGGTTCTTAACCCCGTTTGGGGTTTGTCAAAAATCTAATTATTATCAAGTTCATTTTAAAATGTGTCACCAAAGAATCTGATGATTTTGATCCTGCGCCCTCCTCGATCTCCCAAAGAACACATGAAAAACCTCTTTCAGTGTCATCAATACATTGCTATTAAGAATTAGTCAATAACCTTATTTCCTATAAAAACATCCTTTGAAATAACATAAAAAAATATTAAAGTGGTTGTGATAAATATAAAATTGTATTTAATTTTTATAATTATTATATCTCGTCTTTTGTCTGTTATCTGGAGAATCACGTCCAGCAAGACTTTATCTCTTCTACCTCTTACATCATAAACTCGAATTAAACGAATTACGAAAGAAGTTAACTGAACACGATAATAGCAGGAAAGCCAACGTTCATACAGTTTGCTAGGTCCGCCACTACTATTACTAATATATTCACGATAACCTTTCACATGATTGTAGTTATTAGTTTTCTTTCGTACATTAATTTAAAACTATTACTGTCTTGATATTTAAAATGTTACATTACGTAGCTATGTTACCTTATATATTTAAAGTTCAGGTAACGCGGGCCAACTTTTCCGGCGGTTTCAACTTAACCTACCGACAATGAAATCGATCCAACGACCTAGTAATTTGACGGTGCTACGTAAAAACGATCTCATATTATTCCTTGAAAGTCTTTAGTAATATATATTGATAGTTCCTACTACCTACTTTTCAGACATTTTACATATTGCTGGAATTTGTTTGGATTTTTGATTGTGTTTAAATCATCCATCACTATAATTACAAAAATTTAATTATGGTTCAGTTGGAACGATGACCCTGTCTATTACATATCAGTATACTACAACCGATCCGATGTACTTATTTAAATTCGTTTTATACCAAAACAAAAAAAAAACAACTATAAATACGATGCAAATAGCTTCTATGGTGTTATTAATGTAAATTCGATACAGACCTTAATTTCGATGGTGCAGATTGTCTGGTATATTTACTCCTGAAACATAAAAAGTCTACTTTACTGACGAAGTCTACTTTACTACGTTGAGTATGATATGTCAAGATGTAGACTAAAATAGGCTTACGATGATTATGGTATATGTAAGTATATGTAAAGAAAATTAGCTCTATAATCTTCTATTACATAAATTCGCACAAACATCCTGTGGCTTTGGGCATATTGTCACATAAAGTTATCAGATTCGAAAGCATTATTTGAGATTTATGAAAATCTGCTAAACTTGAAACCTTATCCTCTTAGACTCTAGCAATAACATCCCCAGTCTGTCAAATGCGGGGAAGAAGGACGATATTTAGTAAGTATCTCTTCCGCCAACATTGTATTATTCTATCTAAGCTATTAATAGTCTACGCATAAATAATTGTCTTGTTAATATTTTATATGTAAATTTTAGCCTTTTCTCTTCTTCTTCTAGTAAGATGGTAAAATATACTAAATTACCCACCATTTTTACGTACCCTAAATTTCTTGAAATGTTCCCAAGGGTTTTCCTTTCACGTATAAATAGACAATCAAATTATAAAAATACTACTGTGCTATGGAAATACAATGATCCTCTATTCTAGGCGAATTCATTTTTCTTTCGTCCTCTTGACCATTTCTACGTGTAATGATACGTGATAATTTAACGAGTTCAGTTATAGAGCTCCAATGCTTTATCAAATGCAAAATATATATTCAAATATTACACAAAATAGGACACATATTCGGTATTGCTTTCAATCGAACAAAGAAATATTATATTTTTCTTTTGAATTTCAAATAATGTTTGATCAAAATATGCCATTGATTTATCTTAGCTATTTGATATAAGTAAAAGAGAGAATAAAATGAACTACCAATGAAGTAGAATCAGAAGACCGACCAGAAGATTACTGTTCAAAATATTACGTCGCAGTCTATTTGATCATTAAAAGGATGTTATAATATTTGTCGAAGGGTTTTACTTTTAATAACTATTTAACATATTAATCACAAATCACATGAATAAATATCGAACGGTCAACGTCATATTTTTTTTTTTCAGATACATTCAAAAACGTTACTTTTTACAATTTTACATTACACACACACAAATAATCCATGGTTGATGGACAATATTATATTAGTAGAGAATCATAAAAACTTATCAGAGAAAAAAGAAGCTGTGTGGAACTCAACGTACCTGGTAGAAATTAACGAAGTATAATTGTAAATTTAAGTGAACTTAATCTATCTATGCAAATAATCGTTTCAAAATAGTTCTAAACGAAGTCAAACAAAAGTGAAAACGCCATCGAGATAAGTTAACCGATGTGCTTTATAAATTGAATAGCCGATGAGCTTTATATATAACTGCGAATATGAATTAAGTGAATTCATATTCGCAGTTATATATTCATCTTGTGAATGAAATAATTTCTAACTGGGTGTACGTGCGTACTTCGTTGCATTTCATCGACGACTTTTTTTCTTTAACGCGTAAAAAATATAACTTCAAAATCCAAATGAAGTAAAAAGGCAAAAGCTTCGAAGGAGATCATCCAAACATTAAAGTAATAAAGTGCACCCGCCAGAGTTTCCTGCCTATAGAAATATTAATTCCGTAGCAGCTGCTTGATGAATATCTTTTGTTTTAATAAACTCTCCAGAAATTTGCTCTTGATTTCTTCTTTGTTGTTCGTATAGGTTATTAAAATTTGAGTGACGGTTAGCTATTAACTATTAAAATAGAAATTCATATAATTTGCTTTATAGATTTTTTTATAATTATAAAATTCTTTTTGTTTAAGTTTAAGCTTTATAGCTTTTCAAATAACTAAGAAAGATAAATAATTTTACATTTCTATAAAGATTTTTAGAATGAAAAAATATATATGTATAATGTAATTGAAAAAAAAAATCTAAACAATCGCAGAGTTCTACAATTATATTTTTATTTAGGTAACATTTTCCCAAATTTTATGTATGCATTCGATTAAACGGGCAGGCAGCATAGATATGTTTAATAAAGATTTTACACGTCATGCGAATATGTGGTTATTTATAAACGATATCACCTACTTTAGCAACTTCACTTTGCATCTTATTACGATTTGTGTCATAATATGTGTATGACGGAATTGATGGAAAAGCAGGAGAAATTTTTTATTTTTATTTACTGTAATTAGATTAAAGGACGTAATAAAAGACTTTTTACTGTTTTAAAGAACTGAAATGATTTTTTTTATTATTTTATCTCAATCTATATATCATTAAAGCCTAGAAAAGGACAAGATCGAATTTGATAGGATTCTATTTTGAGCTGCCGTCAGGAATCAATTTTCCTAATGGACTCTGCTTTATTATATTACTCTTTATTCAGGGCCGGCTTAAGCACCATCTAGTGATGAAAGCCCTCCAAAATCCGTTAAGTAATTTTTACATAATACCAATAAAAGCAACGAAACGGGCACATTAATAAAGGTTACGTTTCCCAAAGGAGGTTTTTTGAGTAATTTACTTATATGTTATTTTCTTAATTATTTACTTTCTTTTTTCATTGCTATTATCTTTTCTTTTTGCTAATGCAAAAAAAAAAGATAATAGCAAACAAATTATATTTTGGTGTCAAGTGTCAATCTAAGCGGTTTCGATAATTTCAACATTTACCTTAACTGTCAAATTTATGCCCGTGTTGACATAATTAGTAAAGAATTTTCTTTGTTAATAATAACAAAGAAAATTCTTTATTAAAAGTAAAATTTTATAAAGCAATTAAACTTCTAAATGTATAATCGTGAAAACAACAGCATATAATATATTCAATATTTAAGTTTAAAATAATAAATCTAAAATCACACAATATGAGGAAATTTGCAATAGGCTTGAATAGCTGGATTGTATAATACCTGTGAAAATCTATTTCATAGACATACAACAAGACAAACAGACATTTTCATGCCCACAAATGTTTGTGCTGGGTGGGAATCGAACCCACGACTTGCAGCGTGAAAGGCAATCATCTTATCAACCGCGCCAACCGGTCCGTCATTACAATTATTACTATATTAGTAGATAGAAACCAATATGATCAGATGTTAAGATAGAGAAGTGAGCCGTGAAACGTATTTCCTTCCTTTAATTGATTCCATGGAACTACGTGGAAACAAAACCGGCCGCTATTCTGTAATAATGAGACAAATTCCACGCAAAGTTTCTGCTAAGGGGGGACTTACTAACAAATAATGAGACTACTGTCATACCGCGGCGACGGCTTTGCTCAGACAAGTCAAAGTCAGCATTGATTTAGAGACTCATTAGTTGTTACATTTCAACTGTCTCGCGTTATTAGTAGTTTGGTTTTGTTAGCATTATTGGAATATTTCTGGGTTTCTTAACTTTGTTCTATAATTAAATTTATGTCAGCTAGTACTAACTTATGAACTCTTTTAACAATCAGTTAAATATTGTCATCGGATTTACACCGTTGAATATCATCATGTGCTTTGTACAGTTTGCATGATTTTTGTGTACGTGTGTGCCATCGGAGCATAGATAGGATCAAAATGGCCGCTATTTTGGAGACACAGTTGAATAAAAAATGTTTAATCAATATCGACAACTATCAAGAGTTACGGATTCGTTACCAGTCTTGCCAGGGGTCATAGATCACCACTTATCGCACGAAACGAAAAGCAGAGGTATAATACTCCATTTTTGACCGTATTCGAGGTGCTGCTAGCCGTTGAAGCAGGCCCGTAGCTTTGTGAAACAGCCGCGTGTGGTTTTCTAGCCATTGTTCATTTTGGCGGTATAAATCAGAAGCATACAGTTTGAATAACTTACCTGTAAAATGATGAAAATTGAAACTAGAGCCGTAGCATTGAAATTTAAGCGATTGCTATTGTGGCACCAATCAACTGGCTATATTATCGGCATTGGCTACACCACGCAAAAGTGGCTTGGTCGATCTATGTTTATTGTTTCTTAATTTTCTTACTTTCAAGTAACAAGTGACATAGTTAACTTAATTAAATAATAATAAATACTTATTTGAACAAAAACATTTTTAGTATTTATTTTCTTAGAACAAAGTATATTATTCAATAAATTGTAATAGTCCATAAATTGATCTGTCAGCCAGTCTCCAAGATATTTCTTGGTAACAAATTTCTACTATGTCTCAACGTCGCCCTAATAGAAAACAAACAACGTTGGGATATGAACTCAGATAAACGGGAATCATTATCAGAGTAGCGCTGAAAATCGAAATTTATTACGGGTAATTATTCAGTAAAATCAAACTTAACAATAGAATGAACCCTATGCATCATCAAATAAAGTTTACATTCATACAATACAGTCAGAGCCTATCAAGTGTAATGTATTGTACTGTACGGGCAATTAATCAATACTTCGAGAAATCTCTGAGTTGTGAATATTGAAAGAGTTCTCGATGTTTAAAATTGTTTTGATTGTGAGCTACATTGACAAGTAAAGCAATTCGGTAGATAATTTTCGAGATTAATTATTCACTTAATGAGGAAAAAGATTTTATTGGGAAGTATATAAAATTTTCAATTTCTTCGGATCTTCGAAGTTTTTGTTTCATTTGAAAAACTTTTTTAATTGTTTCAGCATTTTCGTATTTTTTTTTATTATCAAGTACCAAGTATTTCTGCTGTTTTGTATTAGAAAAAAATTTGAAGATAGGCAAGGCAAATTAATGATAGAGTTGTAGAGAGACCAAATATTTCTTGTGTAAAACATTAATTGAATTTACTTAACATTTTTTTCAAACATTCCAACTAAACTTAATCTTGCTAGATTATTGATAAAGACAATAGTGAAACGATGGTTTCGAATACATGAGCTTATGTTTTGCTTTCAGTTCGTAATAATAATAGGAGAAGCAAGAAAGATGCCACATTCTACGTGTTTATGTTCCATACTTTAAATGATTTTATCCCTATTCAATCCATCTAAAATCTCATCAATAAGTAGCAGTCAAAGAAAGTCACTAATTATAAATATAATTATTTTGAAGTTAAAACTTTATGTTTCCAAAGAATAAAACGTAAATTATTCCAAAGATTTTTCCTTTAATTAGCAATGTTAATGAATATTGCGGTTTCGGTAAGACAAATCTTTGCGGTAACGGCCAACACCCGGCGGCCATCTTGAAAGTTAAAAAGAATCTATTGCTTGAACCCGGTGAAGAGATATTAATATTATTTATCCATTGTCAAATCTTGAATAATTCTCCTAACGAATCGGTAATTGGCAATTTAGAAGTAAGGTATTCATTTTAAGATTCAATATATCTGTTTAAATTTACAGGATAAAATAAAATACACGTATATATGTACGACTTCTAGATACTGTTTTTCGCGGATAAGCATTTAATTGTAACTTGAGCTGGAGCTCCTGGAGCCCAAGCAGCTGCACCGATTTTGAAAAGTGAGGTGTCATTGGATTCGTACTCTTCCGTGGAGTATCGCTTGTTGGCTTTTGAATTAACTATACTAGTAGCGCAAGTGGTACAACTTAATATGTGACAATTGCCGTCACACTGACAATAATAATACAAATTAATTTTCCATTGAATTTTACCAACCAGGCGAACAAAGTATTCTGTTTACATTCGTGTTGCGTTGACGCCTACAGAATTTGACGTGACTAAAATGCAGCAGACATTCCGAGGAGACAATATGGCGGCCGGTATTCCGCATCTCATTGTGCGCGAGATGAAATGCTCACGCCACCAACAAAAGCCCGTTAAGTGAGACAGTACCAAAACACTGCCAGGTTCTGTAGATAAATTGTACATATATTAAAATATCGTTCCATGTTTTGGTACACTTTTTTGTTATAAATTGAAATTGAGTTTTTAATTAAATTTTGATTTTTTTTTTGATCAATTTATTTTTATAATATTTTGAATATTTATATATTTTTATTATTAACTTTGTTGTGCCTGGTTTGAAGTTGTGTATGCATGTACTTAAAGCTCAAATGGTGGTTTGACAAGAGAAAAATCGGACAAACCATGAACATGAAAATATTTCAGGAATCACTATTTATAAATATTTTATAATAGTGTAGTATAGTAATTTTATTTTCTATTTTACATTTTCAAGGACACGGCTAGCTGGTTTGATTATATTAAAACAAAAAAAAAATTCGTAGCGTAGTACCGCTAGGCAGCTAAAAATATCTTTGAGCTGCCTACCCCTTCTCCTGTCCTGTCGCTTAGGGTAAATAAATAGGTTATAAAATAACAAATATCAATAACACGAACGAGCAACCCGAATAGACACGTTTACATTAAAATGATAATATTTTAAAGCAGTGCCCTCAATCTTTATGGAGCACTAGCTCTGCGCGCGGCTTTGTTCGCTTTTACGTCGTTACAGCGACAACGCGCGCGGATGTCGCGTTGGAGGTGCAATAGAGAGTAAAACTCTAGCTCAATATCAAAGCTTTTTAAAGTCATCATATGGATGCTTTAAAATCTTAGAGCTATTTAATGCTTCCATATGTTGATTTACAAAATAGAGTTATAAAATTTATACCAGATAAACTGACGAGCGAGTTGCCAATAGCCCCCCTCTTTTGTCATACTATTCGTCATCATGACTTATCTACTCAATTTTTAATATATAGAATATTTATATAGAAATAATTTTAGCCCAATTGACAGCTTGTACGGTAGGAATATAAAGACATTTTTTTTTGTAAAATATATTTAATCAGAGTATGCACTGTTGTTATCTATCCACTTTTGGCATCTCATTATATATCTCTATTTATATGGGTGAGGTGTCCTTTGATTCCTACTCTTCTCCAGAATGTACTTGACTAGTTTACTGAGTTTCGGGCTTATTAATTTCTTAAATCAACTTCTAGTTTAATTAATTATTTTAATTGTTAACTCTTTTAAGGATTCCAAATAAGCTAAAGTGTGTACCAAGACATAGTTTAATGACGATAGATTCACACTAGTCGAATGACGGATTAAAACACGAGACTTTATGCACCCTATCGGTGCAAGCTTTACTCGGGTGTTTCGAAGACGAAGCTTATCACAAATATTTGCTTTCAGGTTTTGTCAATATGGGTTTTGAAAATGAGACAAATTAAGATATTGATTGAAATACACGTAAAGTAAGCCACATGTTTTTTTTATAATTCGGGCAAAGGGCACAATAGTGAAATGTCAAAATGTACGAGTCAGGTACGCTTTGCTATACACAGTGCGGTTTTGTTGACCTTTTTAACGCATGAAATTGCAACCTTTGGTAGAGCACGGAATGTAAACAATTATTAATATAGGTATCATCAAATTCAAATTGCTATTAAATCCGTAATTATTTGAAAACCAGAGACGTTTTACGAGCACAAAGCTACGTGAGGTGTATGTTACTCTTGACGTTGCAAATCGCAAAGGAAATTATATGAACATTTCCTAATGCTTAGATATCTGTCACAAAGCATAATGTTTGTGTTCATTATACAACAATGATTATTACTTATAATGAGGCCTTAAGTTACTTTAAATACATTAAAACAATGTTTATTTTATTGGATTTTTCGAACGTTCATTTAAACCTAAAACCTAGCACTAAGTCCATATCTTTGATTAAAAATGCAATCATTTATAAAAAAGTTAGTGCCTACAGAAGATTGTCATATTTATAATTAAGTTATTAACTGAAACTATTAATCATAATAACGTTAATTGTCAGGAAATTAAGATGCAACAAGATTGCATTGTCGTAGAATACGAGGCACATTAAATATGAACACGCACTACGCTTCATACAATACTGATCTATTGTTAGTTCAACGTATGTTCAGTGCATACTACGTTCATATATTACCAGGTGAGTCACTTAAGCAAATAGGTTTTTACTCATTTATTAAAGTACAAAGCCGTTGCCACAATATATTCCGTCGCAAAAAGTCATTATAACAAAAAAAACTTGATGGTTATGCAATTGAGACACAAAGGCTACAATTTAAGATTGTTACAACTTCTGGTTGGTTCTACAAACTACAAAAAGGCTTATATTGAAGTTGCATGTCTTCTGTCCATTTAATATAAAGTTAACAGTTTGAACCTTTGCTTTCAAATTTCAAAATTTCAATTTCAGTGTTTTGTAAATCTAATTAGGACTTTTGTATAATATATGCGTTGCCTAAATTTATGAGACAGCGGAGGGGATAGACAGGAAAACGGGCATATTCTTATCCTATTCATCCCCCTCCCCGTCAAATTCATTTTCCCTTCCCAGCCTTTTCTGATAAGGAAAAAAGTAAGGGGAATATGACTAAAATTAGGACTCAAGCACTTCACTTCGCAGAAAAAAACGTTTTCAACAAAAAATAAATAAAGTCTTTGGCCTACTCACGCCAGGGGGAGCAGCAGGGCGGCATAGCACTGCACAAAAAAAACGCAGAAAACATCACGCCTGTTTTATGTGAGGTCGCGATATTTCATAGGTTGAGCGGGCCATTCCTGCAACAGCTGTTGTTGTTGCAGACTCTACTGCTGCAATTTGACCTTGAACATTTGGGCTCATTTTGCAAGAACAAATTAAAAAAAATCACAGCTGTATACGCCACTGTACTTTGGTCGGAGCGGAATATCTGAGATAATAGGTCGTGGGGGGGGG